>PVJS01004784.1:0-67294 GCA_004027185.1 Glis glis
CGTGAGACCCAGTTTCAAAATAAAGTATAAAAAATAGGGCCAGGGGCATAGCACGGAGGTAGAACGCCCCTGTGTTCAATCCCTGGTACCGCAAAAAAAAAAAAAAAGAATTATTTGCTAACATTTCTCATTATTTACTTATGTTCTAAATCTACAAGGTGTTCCTCTTCAAGAGGACTTCTTGCTGGCCCAACTTTAAGTGCACAGAACATCAATTTAAATCCTATCTATCCTGATGCAGGAATGCTAAACTTCGCACCAAAGAATGCTCATCAGAACTGAAGTCCCTAAATAGATGAGACATTGGGAAGATCTGTGATACTTGGGGGTTGAGAGGTTTACTGGATAAATAATTATTTAACATCACCTGTGTAGAACCTTTTAGAGAAATAAAAACACAACTCCAATGGCCTAGTAAACTTTTATGCCAGGAAGACAAACAGAGCAGAATATAGTGTTTAAGATAGGAGTTTTAACCTTTTTTTGACCCCATTGGATTCTGGTCACTTGGGAGAAGCCAGTGGCTCCTTCTTGGAATAACGTTTTAAAACCCATAAAATAAAGCCTGTAAAATTACCAAGGAAACTAATTATATTCACATATAGTCATCAAAATATTTTGAAATTCTGGTTATTGTTTTGCTTCCTTATTAATGAATTAAATAACAAGATCTAGTGGTATACCTGATAATTACTATAATTTCGAAGTGATCGCAAGTATAAACAATATCTCAAGATGATTGTAAAAAACTCTGTAATGGAAAATAGGTATTTTCAATTGTGACAAAATTACATGCACTGCTAATACAACTGTATGTTATTATTTATTATTTATATTCCTAATGAAAGGAGATACTAAATTTCACTTAGAAATGGAAAGGAAGATGTAATAACTTTTTTCTTTTTTCTTTTTTTTTTTTTTTGCGGTACCGGGGATTGAACGCAGGGGCATTCTACCTCCGTGCTACACCCCCGGCCCTATTTTTTTATACTTTATTTTGAAACCGGGTCTCACGAAGTTGCAGAGGGCCTCACTATGGAGAGAGAGAGAGAGAGAGAGAGAGCTGAGGCTGGCCGCGAACCCGGATCCTCCGGTCTCCGCCTCCCAAAGTACTGAGATTACAAGCGTGTGCCACCACGCCCGGCTGTAATAACTTTTTTCTATCCAAGTTCGTGGACTTCTGAATCCCAGGTTAAAATCTGTAGTCCAAGAACCCAGGCTCTGAGATTAATTCATAGCTCTCCTAACTTTTTGGATTCTAATTTTAGGGGCATCTCTGATCCCTCTAATAACTTAATTACAGTTGTGGACACTCTACACATTGAAATGCATGTACCCACACACTGGGATATTTTGCTTATAATCCATTGATGGTGGTTTATGGGATCCAGGTTAACAACCCAGGTAGGCATCATGCTTGCTAGCTTGTTTATTCAAATGCCTAATAGAAACAAGTATTTTTAGATACAGGTAATAGCTGTGATTAGGAAGAGGATGGAGAGATGATTGGGGTTATTAGCAAGTATTAGGGACAGCAGCAGGCAAATTTAACAGATTTGAGCAATCAGGGATTAAATAGGATATTCTGGAGGAATGGCTTTCTATGGTGTATGCACACACAGTGGATAGTATGCAGATTATATGTATAAGACATTTATTGCTTTTACCCTCTGGAAATCCATTTCTTGTTCATCAGATGATCATACTTCAGTTTACCTTTGGAGAACTAACTCCCCCAGTGCTCACTCACACTGTTAGTTATTTGAACAGAGTTTTCTCTACCCTTAGCCCTGAAGTTAGCTTACGTTTGGTCAATTAGAAAATTCCCTTCCTTGGCCATAGTGATTGGGTCAGATGTTGGCTTGCAACCTAAGTCAAGCGGATGATGCTCTAAGACTCTCGGTGGAACTTGTAGGCAAGGGAAATCCTCTTTCAAGTGGGAATGAATGGGAGTAAAGACTACTGGCCACCATGAAGGAGAATCCTGCCTAATAATGGAGAGAAGATGAGTAAGAGCAGAGATCAGACAGGAAGAAATAAATGAATGAATACTGATGAAATTATCTGAACTCCTAGATCCCGAGTGAGCCTGAAGTCGGACGTGTCTATGGGCTCAGTTCCAGGGTGATCCATTCCCTTCTTTTCCTTTGAGCCATTTTGAATTTGATGTCTGTCATTCATCAGTTATTCTGACTAATAAATTACCTATCAGCTCTTTAATGAAACCTAAGCAAAGTGGTTAATATCAACAGATTATCTCTTCTTAATAGCCAATTATTAACAAATTGACAGGGCGTTTGCCATTATCTCTTTGGTGAAATTTTGTTCTCTCTAATACAGAGATAAAAATATAACTATTGTCGCCGGGCGTGGTGGCGCACGCTTGTAATCCCAGTACTTGGGAGGCGGAGACCGAAGGATCCAGGTTCGTGGCCAGCCTCAGCTACTTAGTGAGGCCCTCTGCAACTTCGTGAGACCCGGTTTCAAAATGAAGTATAAAAAATAGGGCCGGGGGTGTAACTCGGAGGTAGAACGCCCCTGGGTTCAATCCCTGGTACCGCAAAAAAAAAAAAAAAAATATATATATATATTATATATATATATATATATATATATATATATATATATATATATTATATATAACTATCATCTTAGTTTGAGTGCCCTTGAGAGCAGAGCCAGAGACAAGGGCTCAGGTGCAGATGTTTTATTTGGAACATAATCCCAGAAAGCAACAAGGAGGGAGTCGAGAGAATCACATAAGGAAGGAGGGGCAGGCCACGTGAAGGCATGTCCTGAAGGATGCACTGTGGGCGCCAGGAGCTACCTGCTTCCGTGACCTCCTTAGAAGAGTGTGGAGAATGCTTCTCAGCATTGCTCACACCATGACGTGAGACTGGAGCTTTTACCCACTGGTGCCGGGTCCCCTTTGGTCCAGGTTTTCCCTGGGGTGTTCCCCTCCCTGCATTCCTAGGCTTTGTTTGCAAAGCTGGGTGAGCACCAACTCTTACATCAGAGAAGACCCTGGAGTGCATTGCACAGTGTGCTGATGTGGGAGGTAACAGAACCGATCAATCTGAGCTTTCCAGGATGCCTTGCACAGCAACTGAAATAAGAGGTGGGTGGGGTTGAGGTAGGATTACAGACCATAGAAAACATCTGGAAGATTGTCAGACAGTAGTAGATAAATGCCACTGCCTCCCATCTTTCAAAGAAAGCAAAGTTAATTGGTCTACAACAGCAATTCCCTTTTTTTTCTCTACTATTATTACATTTTCATTGAACAATTGGGAATTCATATGCAAAACAGGAACTTTGATCTGTAACTCACACCATATAATATTCACTCAAAATTTGTCAGTACCTAAATATAGGACCCTGGCTACAGAATTCTAGATTAAAAACAAAGAAGAAAATCTTAGTAATCTGGGTTTAGGCTAAGCATGATTCATAAAAAATAAATTGTATTTCATCAAATTTAAGAACTTCAGCTTTTTGTTGTTGTTGTTGTTTGTTTGTTTGTTTTTGCAGTACTAGGGATTGAACCTTGTAGCACTCTACCACTGAGCTACATCCCCATCCCTTTTTATATTTATTTTGAGACACAGTCTCAGTAACCTGCCCAGGTTGGCCTCAAATTTGTGATCTTTCTACCTCTGTCTCCTGAGTCACTGGGATTACAGGCATGCATCGCCCCATTGGGCCAAAACTTTCAGCTTTAAAAAAAGGCAAACAACAGCTAGAGACAAAACATTTGCAAATCAAATACTTATAAAGGACTTTTATCCAGAATAAAGAACTCTCAAGACTCAAAATATATGAATAGACACTTCACCAAGCAAGATATGTAAATGGCAAATAACTGCATGAAACCATATTTGACATCATTAATTCCTAGAAAAAGGTCATTGGAAATCGCAATGAGAGACCACAGTATTCCCACCAATAGTAAACTCTCTGACCACACCAAGTGTTTGGCAATGAGTCAGGGCTTCTAGCACTCTCATGCACTGCTGGTGGGAAGGTAAAATGATGTAACCACTCTGGAAACAGTTTGGCAATTTCTTAAAAAGTTACACACATCCCCAGCCATTCCTCTCTTACCCAGGAGAACTGAAATCTATACCCATGCTAAGACTTACGCATCAACGTGCGGAACAGTTTTGTTGGTAATTGCCCAATATTGCAAACAAATGAAATGTCTAACAGGTGAATGGATAAACAAATTGCAGTGTATCAATACAATGAGAAATGCTCAGCCAGGGAAAAAGATAAAACTATTGATCCATGTAACAACATGGAATACTCTCAAAATAATTATGCCCAGTGTAAAAAGCCCATTAAAGAAAGACCACATACTGTATGAGTCTACTCATATACAACTGTCTGGTGTGCAAACTCATTTACAGTGATAGCAGATCGGTGGCTGCATGGGAAGGGGGCATGTAGGAGAGATTGGTTATAAAGGGGGCATGATGAATATGTTCCCCCTGATGAATATGCTCCCCATCTTGATTATGGTGATAGCTTCAAAGCTGTATGCATGTGTAAAAATGTAGTAAATTGTACAGTCTAACCATATGCAGTGTATTCTGTGTCAATTAAAGTCATTAAAATATGATGATGATGAAGTTGCCCCTGACTTGTGGATGGGGAAATTGCCAATACAATCTCCCCCATGCATGATGGCTCCCCAAATGTAGGGTATAAGTGGCCGCCTATTTTATGTTCTCACAAGGTCACACTTAATGTGCCCCCTCCAGATTTCTTAGGAAACAAAAGTTACTTAGGAGGCTTTAGCCCTGGATGACTTGTGCATATGTTTATATTTGGGCATTTGTTATTGAGCTGGGATTAATGCTTTAAAGATTTCATCATTATGGTCATTAATCCCAATGGCGTTATGTCTGGGGAGAGATTAAATCTCATCCTCATCTTTCTTTAGATCCCGGGACAAATGCTGCTACTCAGAGGTGTTCTGTGCCTCACTGGAAAGAAACGTGCTCATTGGGAAGAAGTTCACACTCAAAAGGAATCCTACATGTTTAAAATAAGATAGAAGACACTAAATTCATGGCAGATGGTTTTGAAGCTCTGTGTCACATCCCAGCCCCAATCTCAGAGCAGCCGTGGTGGACAGATCTATTACTAGTGACTGATGATGTCCATCATCCAAAGATGGCTTTTTCTTTGTCCCTGGGGTTTTTCTAAATCCAGAAATCCCCCTTGCCCTGTAGCCAGACACATGCCAAAAGCGGGAGGGATTTAATGCCCATGGTGGGGGGCAAGCCTCAAATAATGCAGTATGGGTATGAGAGTTGACAGAAAATGCTACCTGTATTCTTCACAGTCCTTAAGAGGAAATTTTAAGGCATATTCTATATCATGCGTTGGGGTTCTTAGTCCATTTTGTGTTGCAATACCAAAATGCTTGAGGCTGGGTAGCTTATAAAGTACACAGGCTTATTTGGCTCATGATTCTGGTGGCTGGAGGATCCATCCTGGTGAGGGTCCCCTGGCTGTATCACATCACGGAGCAGTGGAAAGGGCCATGTGCAGAAGGAGAATAAGTACCAGCAAGGAGGGAAGAGAGCATGAAGGGCCAGCTCACTCTTTTTTTTTTTTTTTTTTTTTTTTGCGGTACCGGGGATTGAACGCAGAGACGTTCTACCTCCGCGCTATGCCCCCGGCCCTATTTTTTATGCTTTATTTTTGAAACCGGGTCTCACGAGGTTGCGGAGGGCCTCACTAAGGAGAGAGAGAGAGACAGGGAGAGAGAGAGAGAGACAGAGCAAGAGCTAAGGCTGGCCACGAACCCGGATCCTCCGGTCTCCACCTCCCAAAGTACTGGGATTACAAGCGTGCGCCACCACGCCCGCCCGGCTCAGTTCACTCTTTTATAACAACCGGCTCCTATAGAAACTAATCCAGTTCCAGAAAACTTGACCCACTCCCAGGAGAGAACATTGATCCATTCATGAGGGTGGAGCCCCATGACCTAATCACCTTCCACTAGGCCCCGCCTCTTAAAGGTGCTACCACACTTCAATGCCACCACACTGGGGACCAAGCTTCTAGTACATGCACCTTTGGGGGACAAGCCATATACATCCAAACCCAACAGGTTCTCTAGTAGGACTGAGTCCCAGGGTCCATAGTGGCAAACAAATTATAGTAGTAGTCTCCCTTAATCAATGTTTTCACTATTTCAGATGTCAACTACTTGTGGTCAACAGTGGTCCAAAACTATTTACTGGAAAATTTCAGGAAGAAACAGTAAGTTTTATATTGCCTGCTGTTCTGAATAATGTGATGAAATCTTCCACCCTCCTGCCTGGGATGTGAATCATTTTCTTGTGCAGTGTATCCACGCCATACATCTTGCATGCCCACTAGTCATTTAGTAGCATCGGGGTTATCAGATCAACAGTCCCTGCATTGCAGTAAACTTGAACTAGTAGCCTAACACAGTGTAGAGTCACAATGTCTACATCATTTACCTCATTTCTTCTTAAGTCGGCTTCATATCATTTCACATCATCACAAGAAGGGTGAATCCAGTCCAGTAAGACATTTTGAGAGAGAGAGAGAGAGAGAGAGAGAGACTGTGCTTACATAACTTTTATTACAGTATACTATTACAGTTGCTTATTTTATTATTAGTTATTATTAATCTTTTACTGTGCCTAATTTATAAATTAAACCTTATCATAGGTATGTGTTCATAGGAATGTGTGTATCATAGGAATGTGTGCTGTAGGTATGTGTGTATACATGGTTTATATAGTGCTCGGTACTATTTACTGCTTTAGGCATCTACTCAGGGTCTTGGAACATGTCCCCGAGGGTAAGAGGGGACTAATGGATGCATCCTGGTTGCCTTTGATAAAGCCTATGTTTCCTCTTTCCAATTCTTCTTTCTTCCAGAGATTTCCTCCTAAACGCACTGCCACCTAGCTCTTGACTTGAGCTTCTCTTTTCATTATTACCACCTTAGACTCTGCACTTTTAAACAGAGAACACAGTGAATAGCCAGATGAGGAGTTACACTAGAAAATCAACTGGAGAAAGAGCTTTGGTAAGGGAGTAGAATGTTCTTTCAATATCCTGATGCCTGACAGAAATTTTGATATTTTTTCCTTTGACCTTTTAGTGTCTCTTCATGAATACAATTTCAACATTCCAGTCACAGATTATTTTTTTAAAAAGTTACTTGAGCAAGAAACATGAGGAATAATATTTGTATTTAAAACCAGGATCCGTCTGATGAGAGAAACTCCAATCAAATCGGGCCCTTTAGTCTCACTGTTATTTGACAATGCCGCAGACTCATAAAAACATCTTCTGCATAGAAATGATATTGCACGGCCCTAAACTGGCATATAAATGTGAGAATTCTCACTAGATACCACCGCATCTGTTCCTGTCTCAAATATCGACTATTGATTTTGCCCAGAGGACTCCTGCTATCATTGGATATGACTTAGAAACTGAAACATAGATGCTGGGTGTTAGTCTAATTTATTATTTAAGGTAGAAGACATCTCTGTTATAATACATTGACAATAATCATTCATTATCTTTGACAGAAATGGGCCCATAGAAAAATATTAAGCAAAGTCTAACTGCTTCTATTGAAGCCCCCACAAACCCTTTTATATGATGGATGAATATATTGTTATCTCTCAAAATGTCAAGAGTTATCTTAGTCTAGCTATCCATATATAACTAGTACTTTAGACATAAAGCAACTATTACTCAAGGTATGGTGGATCATTAGGCTATTTGGTATTTCATTTGTGTAATAGTTTCCAATGTTGCTTTTTTTTACCAATACCTTAAGGAAAGTTTTATAAACATAGATGAAGAGGTCAAGTAAGTCTAGGTGTGGTGGTGCATGCCTGTAATCCCAGTACTTGGGAGGCTGAGACAGGAGGATTGCAGGTTTGAGGATAGCCTCAGCAACTTAGGGAGACTCTCAGCAACCTAGTGAGCCCCTGTTTCAAAACAAAAATAAAAAAGTACTGGGGGTGTAGCTCAGAAGTAGAGTGTCCCTGGGTTCAATTCCCAGTCTCTCTCTCTCTTGTTCTCTCTGTCTCTCTCTGTCTCTGTCTGTCTGTATGTATGTCTGTCTCTCTCTCTCTCTGTCTCTCTCTCACACACACACACATACACACACACAGAGGTCAAGTAGTACAGATGAACAGAATGAAAGATGTTTTTGTCATATTGAGTGATGGGATGGGCTGTAGTCCATCTATTTCTCTGTTCTCTGACATGGGAAAATTTGTGAGTTGCTAAGTAAAATCCTCTATTTAATAAAGCTTTATGGCCAGATATTTCAGGAATATCTGCCCCCAGTTCCAAGAATATAATCTAGAGTCATGAATCCTGCCTTTTATGGTGTCCTAAAGGAAAGCTAACCATCGTGATCAAGAGTCAGGGCTATGGAGTAATACTTAGATTCAAACCCCAGCTCTTCTGAGTGTTAGCTACAGCACCTTAGGTGAATTTCTTCACTCTCAGAGTTTAGTGTCCTTGGATCCAAAAAGACTTCATAATATCTATCTGACAGGCATATTGAAACAATTAAATGAGCTAAAGTATGCTACATGCTTATGAAATGACTGGCAAACAGCAAGTATTCAAAAATTCTGCTGCTGGCATCAAAGAGTAGTCATTTTTTCTTTTCTGTTTTTTTTATGATACTGGGGATTGAACCTAGGGGTGTTCTACCTCCAAGATATACCCCAGCCTTATTTTATTTTTTTATTTTGAAACAGGGTCTCATTAAGTTGCTAAAGGTCTCACTAAGTTGTTGAGGCTGGCCTCAAACCTGTGATCCTCCTGTGTCAGCCTCCCAAGTATTGGGATTACAGGCGTGCACCACTACACTGGACCAAGAGTACCCATGATTAGACTGCTGATTATTGGCAAATTGCATCTCCCCCCCCACACACACACATTCCCCCACACTGCCAAACTCATATGTTGAAATACTAACTCCCAAAATCTCCAAATGTGACTGTGTCTGGAGATAGGGTCTTTGAGGAGGTCATTAAGTTAAAACGAGGTCATTACAATGGGCCCTAATCCAATATGACTGATAAGAGGCGATCAGAGCCTAGACACAGAGAGGGATGAGCGCATGAAGCCACAGAGGAGACAGTCATCTACAGGCCCAAGACAGGGACCTCAGAAGAAACCAACTCTGGACACCTTGATCTTGGACTCCAGCCCACCAGAACTGTGAGAAAATTAATACTCTGAGTCACCCAGTCTGTGTTCCTGGTCCTGGCAAATTAATATACTGCCCAGTCAGTGTGAGCAAGGAGAACAACTGGACAAGTCAATGAAGTGATTCTTCTCAAACAGTGGCTAACAGGAAGCAAAAGAAAGTGATCCTTGAGAGAAGGGAAATAAAAGAGCCCAGTCTTTTTGTCATCCTGGCTTCTGTCCAACGGCATTTTTGAGAAGGCAGTGCAGGAGAAGGATACCTAGCACAAGGGCTTCCCTGAGTTCAGAGACTAACATCAAAATCCAGGTAGGGAGTTTGCAATGGATAGAATCCAACCTTGCAGATTACCATTGAAAAGGGATCTGTCCAGAGGACTCACTCAGAAATGTGCAATAGGGTCCCCTCAAGTCATGGGCTGAAGACTTAAATTGTGAGCCCCCATAGGATAAAACTTTATGAAGCCAAGCAAAGAATCACTGCTAGATAAAAAACAACTTTCAGGCAAAGAATAGTTACCAGGCACATGGGCAAGCCAGACAGAGAGGAGAGATCTCATTGAACACACAGGGCATTTGGTAGAGACACCAGCATGTATGTCCCTATCACTCTGAACTATATTACGAGGTGAGACTACAAGGCACCAATAAAAGTGTGTGTGTGTACATATATATATAAATAAGTGTATATATGTATATAATCACACCTTTGTGTATTTGTGTGTGTGTGTGTGTGCGTGCGTGTGTATTCGCAAATCTTTGAAAGGACTTTTAACTACTCTATATAAAAGAACCTCCCAAACTTAAGTAATAAAACAAAACATCCAACTAAAACCTAGGAAAAAGATTTGAAGATACTATCACATGGTAGATAAGACATTAAAGGTGTTCACCATTATTAGGTCTTAGAAAAATGCAAATTAGAACAACAAAATATCACTAATATTTATTAGAGTGTCTAAAATCAAAAAGTCTTGACCCCCTGCTAAGTGTTGTTAAAAAAAACATAGGGCAACTAGAACTTCACAGGGTCCTGATGGGCATGTACAATGGTGCACACACCTTGGAGAACAGTCAGCAGTTTCTTAAAATGATAAACATATACCCACCATGTGACCCTGTCATTCCTCTACTAAGATTTTACCTAAGAGAATTAATTGCATATGTCCCATAAAGACTTTTGAGGCACATGCTCATAGAAGCTTTATTTGTAATAATAATAAAAAAATGAAAACAACCTAAATGTCCATCAATAGCTGAAAGGGTAAAACAAATCGATTTATATCCTTATAAGAGAGCACTACTCATCAAGACAAAGAAACAAATTATTGGCTACATGCAAAAACAAAACAAAAAACCCAAAAAGAAAAGGTCTATCTTAAGATAATTATGCTAAGTGAAAGAAACCAGACCATAAGAATACAGTTTATGATTCTATTCATGTAGAATTATAGAAAATGCAAACTAATCTCTAGCAATAGAAAGGAAATCGATGGTTGCAGACGGATGCAAGATGGGTTGTTAGGGAAGGGGCAGAAAGGAAGAATTACAGAAGTCTTTTTGGGGTGTGAACAAAAGGTTCGTTACATTAGTCAAGATGATTTCCTAGGTGTATACTTTTGTCAAAACTTATCAAATTATGTATTTTAAATGTTTCTGTTAGCATATGACAAGAATTCCTTTAAGAGGCTATAAAAATGACACACAAATGCTAGCACAGTGAGACAGAAAACCGTTATGATGTCTAAGTGGCACTTAGTGACCTTTATCAAATTATGCTAACTACCTAAAACCATGCATCCTACACATACGGCCCTATACCATGTATATCATCCACAACAAATAAATATTTGGACAGAAAAATACAGGATTCTTGAACTTAACTCTAGTATTGTATTCTCAGAAGTGGGAAATGGAAGAATGAACGTAAATTGTGAGAAAAAATAGACAAAATTTTTTTCTTTGTGGCATCACCATCTCACCATCAACCCTGTATTTGGAGAAGACAAATTAGTCTGGGGAAATTGGCACCAGAGCTTCCAAATTCTCAGCTCTGGTTGTGTGGGTGCTTGTGTTTTCAGAATATTGTACTTGGGTCTGTTGGCTGTGATCATCCTCTTCTACACGAAAGGCCTTAAGTGACTATTTGTGCAGAGTTGACACTGTTGAGCCTGCGCACTATTATCCCTGTCCTCCAGGAATTTATTGTCTCGGAGGACATGTGGAAAGTCAAAATCGAATGGTCCTGTCAAAATAACACTGAGCACTGAATAGGTGGCCGTGACGTTTTCCTGGTGCCATTAGGTCAGCGTGGGGCATCAGTTTTAAGACCGATCTACTGGCTTTTGACAAAATGATGTTTTTTTATGTGCATTTGGTTAGAGTCTGCTTTCAACATTTCTCAGTTTTGCTCAGGCTTTTAGCTAAATGTGCAAATAGCTTTTCCAATTACCTTTGCGTGTTCTTTTTTCTCTCTCAAATTCCCTCTCTCCATAACCTTTGGAAATGATCATTCTACTTTATGCTTCTATGAATTTGACTTTTTAAAATTCCACAGATAAATTAGATTATGCAGTATTTGTCTTTTTGTGCCTGCTTATTTTACTTAACCTCTTTCAGGTTCATCCATGTTATAACAGATGGCAGAAGCCCCTTCTTTTTTAAGGATACTAATGCTTTGTGTGTATATATACCACATTTCCTTTATCTGTTCATCCATCGATAGACCCGTGGTTGATCCCGTATCTTAGGTATTATGAACAATGTTGCGATGAACATGGAGACAAGATTCTCTGTTTGCTGAACTGATTTCATTTCTTTTGGGTACATAACTATAGTGTGATTGCTGGATCATATGGAATTTTCTATGAATATCAATATCAGAAGCAGATAAGTCTGAGGGAAAGCTAAGAATTTGTAGAAAATATAGGCTGTGGATGTAGCTCCTAGAAGACTGGGACAATGTCTGTATCTCTAGTATTTAGCACATCTATATATCTCTAGCACTGCTGGCACTTGGTGAGGAATGAATGAATGAATGAATGAATGAATGAATTTAAAATGACATGTATTTGTTCTTCAGAAAAATATGTTTCCACTTTGGAGATAGATAGGTAGATAGATAGATCAATCTAGGAAATTCAACTGAATGGACTTAAACAAAAAATAGGTTTATTAACTCAGATAACTAGATTGTCATGAGAGCACTGTGTCATTAATGTAGACCACACATGTTTGTGTCTTTCCACAATGTCAAAATTTATTGAATAATGATAAATTCACACACTGTACCAGTTTCATTGGTGGCAACTTGCCGAAAATACTCATGGTTCACTTGGTGTCATGACCAAGGCAGTCGCAAGTTCTTTTAATACAATCTTATTTCCTAATATCTTCAATACTCAAGTCAGACGTCATGTTTTACACAATGGCATATGTAGGTTACAGAAAGGCTAAGAAAGGGTTAAAGCAGCACAGGGTTCAGGAGGCTTCAAGGAGCAAAGACAGAGAGCAGGTAGGGGTGCAAAGAGCCACTGTTGGTGGTCAGATAAGAGTTTTAACAAACAGTGCAGCAGAGTTGTCAAGGCAGAGTCTTCTGGACTAATGGCAGTTTCAGAGTGTCATCTGAAGCTGTCAGCTTGGAGTGGGTTTTGCATTGTTGTTAATCATGGGCAGGAGAATCCACACTGAGCGGAAGCCCAGGGACAGGGAGGTTTGTCCCTGTGGCAATTTTCCAGGGTAAGGTTCATATCCAATGACAACCAGATAGCAAGGTCTGGATGCCACCATGACCATTCTTGGGGTGCTCCGCCTTTTATGGGTCTCAGGCGAGGGGTGTATGTCTTTCAGTGGTCTGGTATGGTCGTATCAACCAGATACGACCTGCTGTGGAGATGGTGGTTGTTCACTTGTACAAACAGGAGTAAGGTCATTCTATCTTGTCCTCAGAGTGGAGTAACTCATGCCAAACTACTGGTTTATACATGAAGTAACTCAGAGCTAGGCACAGCCTGCTCGCCACACAGATGGTCTTAAAATATGGACTCTCTCAATGATCCATGATGATAGGAAGGATATGGTTTCTTTATGTCCTTCTGCCCTCTATGTTCTACCTTCAAACTGTCTTCTCTCATGGTAAAAAATGTCTGTAGCAGTTCTCTCCTTCACTCTGGAAAACATTATCCCTAACAGGAGAAGCTATTGCTTATAACCATTTCTTTACAAAAGCAACAGAAATGTCCTCTCATTTTCTCTCAAAAAAACATCTTCTATCATTTTGGCCTGAATTAGGTATGTGCCCAATACTTTACCAATCACTGTGACCCAGAAAATGATCTGGACTGGGTTACCTGAACCCATCACCGTGACAGGAAAATAAGGTTAACTGATTGGATTGGTCCTATAGCACCCATTTCTAGAGGGTAGAGTCATATTTTCTACAGGACAGACACCTGAATGTCAACCTGGGCCTTGTTAGAAAGTGGATACTGGGGGACAGATGCTAACCAGACAATAATACACATTCACTCTACTTTGCAAGCTTAAGAATTATTTAATGACAGTGGTTCTAGAATAGAAAGATAGATTTAGGACCTCGACCCCAGAAGGGCACATGAACCCTTTTTTCAAAGTTCTAGCAACTAAAAGTTATCCAGGTCCAATCACTATTCCTCTGTATTTCTTCATTCCAAAATTCAAATTTTTCAGAAAGCAATTCTGATTGTCAAAACTTATATTAGGTGTGTGTGTGTGTGTGTGTGTGTGTGTGTGTGTGTGTTCACTATGGCCAAAGAGGCAGGTCATCCAGTAGAGATGTTGCTACTATAGTTTCACTCCTATGTGCTGAGGCCAGTCCTAGAGAAGCCAGCATGGTTTCTGGAGGTGCCTTAATCATGTCTGGCCCCTTGGAAATGAGCAGCGCTTTGATTGAATTAATCTTCATCCTTCATCTAATGCTGTATTAACATCACTAGTAAGTCTCGACCTCTGTTTACCATGTTTTCTCAATATAATTCCAAGTGGAAACAATTCCTACCAAAATGTCAAGAAGGGAGGTTTGATAAAAATGGGTTCTTTCCCATGATCACAGTTTTGATGCTTTTTTTCCCCTTCAAAAACCAAAACCCATCATTAATTCTCTAAGCCCTTGGCTCATGTAGTGTTCTCATGAAGTTTACTGTAAATTTCAGAATCAAAATCCATGAATACAGTAAGTAAAAGGCACATAAGTTTGCAGAGGTCGGAAATGCACGCACACATTCTCATCTGCTGATGCTGTGGGTAGACACACTGGACTAGATCCTGCTGGGGACCCGTCCCCACCTTGTCAGTTCTCACTGTTCCCAGGTATCCCACGGACTTCCTCCTCCAGTACCTGCAGCTCTAGGGCAGAAGGCTTGCCCTGTGCTCAGGCTAGGCACACTAGGAGTTCATTCCCTAGGGGTGATCCCCAGCCAATGAGGAATGTGATGAAAGATAAATACTCTACCCTTCTTATGGGGCAACTCTGGTATTTCAAACCACCTCACAGAGTCTCCCAGTAGGTTGGACCCTTATTTGACCACATTGGATTCTTCTTTGCCTGACTCACCTCTCTTTCCTTCTGTTGCTCCTAAGGATGAAATACTAAATATCAAATCATTATTTTAGTGTTCTAGAGGGACCCGACCAAAAACAGACTCCAGGACGAAGCTCTAACAAGAGAAGGCTGCTGCCCAGCCACCCCGACGCCTCATGGGCTGCTGTTTCCTAAATGAACTGATAAATTTAGTGTGGGACAAAACACTAGACTATCTTAGTTTACTGGTACGATCAGTGTTGTAGTGTTAAATTTCTCTTAAGTAGGTGTTCATGGCTACTGATGTGTCAAAAATTCAACGAGTGATTTTATAGTAAAATAAAATTTCAGGAACCAATATGCTTTTCTTTTCTTCTCATAGCACCCCTATCCAGGTGCCTGAAACACAGTGATTAGTCAGAATTTGCTAGGGTGGCTTTGATAACAGAACAGAAGAAAATGGGTATCAGTGGACTTAATTACCCAGACCATGGTGAAGTCTGATGAAACTCTCCTGCCCTAATTCTTTCGACCCTAGATTTAGGGATTGTCAACAATAGTACATTGCCAAATTGGCATCCACGAGTCCAGTTTTTTATCCATGTTACCCCTTTTAAGTGAAATAGTCCTTCTCCACATGCAATAATCGATGCATAATCACATCCCTTGGGACACAGACTCCCCTCCATGCTGTGGGCTTTCTCTGTTTTTACCTCTAGAGGAGAAATATTC
Source organism: Glis glis (assembly GCA_004027185.1). Classification (NCBI taxonomy): domain Eukaryota; kingdom Metazoa; phylum Chordata; class Mammalia; order Rodentia; family Gliridae; genus Glis; species Glis glis. The sequence goes on from PVJS01004784.1 coordinate 15,524, forward strand.
ACTCCTCCTTTTTAAGTATTGAGTTGACCTCTCAATATTGCTTACAAATAATGGTCTTTTAAAGATTTTTATACCTCACTCTTCCAAGAACAATATAAAGTAGCTCACAATAATGCCTAAAATACTACAAGAGGCTATACATTAGAAAAAGTTGCAGGGAAATATAGGTCAAATCAAAGAAAGTGTCATAAAATGGAGCTGGGAATGATAGTAAAACCAGTGGAGTGATATTAAAAACAGTGGCACACCCCTATAATCCTAGTACTTGGGAGGCTGAGACAGGAGGATTGCAGGTTCAAGGCCAGCCTCAGCAATGCAGCAAGTCTCTCAACAACTTAGCCAGACCCTATTTCAAAAAAAAGGGTGGGGAGCGGCTGGGGGTGTAGCTCAGAGGTAGAGTCCCCCATGGGTTTACTCCCCAGTACCAAAACAAAGAACAAAACAAACAAAACAAAAAACTAACATGACATGCTATTTTAATGCTAAGTTTTCTTAACACTGTATGGAATTGCATCTTCAAATATAAACCCACTAATAGAATAGAAGTCGCAGTATTCACAGCTCCCAGGAATCTGCGTTTGTTCTCTATCTGGGACACAAGGCCTTTCGTTTGGCCACAGGGGAGCCTCCATTAAATCTCAGGTAGTGCGTGTTCAAAGGACGCACGAGCTTTTCTGCCACCTCAAATCAAAACAGCAATAACCGAAGCTGTTGTTCTCTTTCCCTTCTGAGGTTCCTTCCTGCCAAGAAGAAACAAAATCAGAGAGGTGCCGTGAAAATAAATAGACTTAGTGGTATCTATTTATTTCCGAAGCCTCCACCTCTGACAAATAGCGGTGGAAGCCTTTGTCATTGGGAAAGAATTAAGCTGAAAATATGAATGGCTCTGCCACTGGTCAGATTAATACAGCACCTTCACCTCCCCCTCCCTGACACCCTCTTTCCCATTCATTTCCACAGTGACAATTTCAGGGCTTTTCTCTTTGATTTTCTCATAATGAAATTCACTAAGAGGAGACCAGAGAGGTTTTCAAGGGGAACTGTAAGCTTGACAGAGTATGGCCATTTAAGCTATTTTAATTAAGTTCTAAATGCTTTAAGAGAACACAGCAACCCAACAATAACAAACAAATAAGAGAAGGGTCTCCAAGTTACTGTCAGCAAAATGAAATGATGTAACACCATTCTGTCCAATACAAAGCTTATTTCTCATGCTGTGCTCATAATGGGTATGTACTGGGATTTTTTTTTTTTTTTTTTTTTTTTTTTTTTGGTTATGGGGCTTGTGACAGAGCTGCAAGAAGCAGCCTTCTCTTCCATTCTGTTATCTTCAATATGAGGCCTTTGTGGGCAAAAATGCCTGTCTCCAGCTTTCCTTTGTTGTTGGATAAAAGATAACTGTATTCCTGCGATGCCTAGAATTCTCATCTTGCCAGCCCAGCTTAAAGCTCCCTGGGCTCATTTTATGGCCACCCCACAACTTGCTCATAGACTCTGCTGACCAAGGGGCTACCCTTTGACATTTCATTTTAACCATTATTCTGCTAAAGTACGGTTATCAAAGCTATATTCAATCTCTGAAGTTGCTTTTTTTTTACAGTAAGTGATGGAATTTTATTCTGAATAACACCTTTAGAAATGCCAAAGCCATTCTGAGAGATTTTAACACATAGGAAAATGCTTCTTTAATAAGCTCCAGTTTCCTTAATAATTCTCAGTTCCCTGAATCTCTACAATGGTGGTAAGACTGGTACCTGCCCTATAAGACTGGTAGTCTTATATGGAACCAGACTTATATGGTATAAGTCTTATATGGTACCTACCACATAAGACTGAGAATTAGAAGAAGATGTATGTAAGATGCTTTGGGCAGGGTCTGACACAGGGTAACTACTCATTTAGTTATTTTTAATTGGTTGAATTTTCTCATTTTAAGAGAATCACACAATGTTATAGTTTGAGGCTGGAGTATCTGCCAGGACCTCATGTGTTGAAGGCTTGGTCCCAGTGCACCAAGGTCCAGAGGCAGGGCTTTTTAGGAAATGATTGGATCATTAGGACTCTAACCTCACCAGTGGATTAAGCCCTGGATGGATTTGCCACGCCCTTCCACCATGATGCTCTGCCTCACCATAGGCCCATAGCAATGGAGCCAGCCATCCGTGGACTGTATCCTCTGAAACTGAGCCAAAATCAGTGTTTCCTCCTCTTAAGTTGTTTTTCTCCGGTATTTTGTCACAGCAATGGAAAGCTAACCAGCACACCTTCTGTGTTACGTACTTGTTGTAATAAGCACTTTTTGTATAATTATTATCTTCGAAAGAGTCCTGAAAAAAATTGACTCCATAAAAGTTGCCTTCTTCTGATTATAATATAATATATCTTTGTAGAAAATTTGGGAAATGAAGAAAAGTGTACATAGGAAAAGAGAAGTCATGTTATTCCGCTATCCAGAATTAAACACTCTTTAAATCTGTTAGTCTATGTTGTCCCAATTACACACAAACCATATATACTTCACAAAGCTGGACTCATTCTGCAAATAAACGTGACCTCTTTTATTCACTTAACTTTATAGAATGAGTCTTTTCCCAGAACACTGAATATTTTTAAATAAATCGGCTGTTGTATATGACACTGAGAGAAGGTATAATAATTTATCTAGCATTCTGTAAGGCAGCTATCGTCCGCAATTTATAGCCAGAGAAACTGAAGCTGAGAGAGATGGGTGATGCGCTAACCAGTTCCATTGATGGGGAGCAGACCCAGGGTACAAAACCAAGTCTGTCTGTCTCTAAAAGAGGTGCTTGGTGCCCCAAATACGTGCCCTTAGCTGTCTCTGGAGATCACCATTCCTACATGTGCCCAGGCTTCCTGTCATTCTCTGTCAGGAGGTTTTCTCTAGCCCAAGGGAGTGTACTGAGCCTGGAGATCTCGGGGGTCATGTTAAGGCTCCAGGAGTAACCTCACCATGGTGGGCTGGGCGTCGATGCCTAAGTTCCTGACGCCCTCCCACCCACAGTGCACAGTTCCGAGGAGCGCCCCACACAGTCCTTCAGAGAATCCCAGCACCTTGGGCCCCTGCTGCCCACAATAGTGCCCTGCTCACTTGGGCATCCTTTGCTGCTCTTCCCTGGCCCTGTCTCCCTTCCCCACTTCCTCACAGTGCTTCCCAAGTAAACAGTGTGAGCAAGAACAGATGTCTTGGCAACTCTTTTTGGAGAATCCTCCAGCCAAGACCATCTCAAGCACATCTCTCTTCGGCATCCCTCAGCTGCTTGGTGATCTGCCCCCCAAGTCCCACTGTCTACCTTACCCTTGTCCTAACAGAGGAATCTCTTCACAGTCACCATAACTGTGACAACAGTGACCACTTTCTTGCCTGCAAATCTAAGGGCTCAGAAAGTTCTTTCCTATTTTTTTTACAATTTTTAGTTTTAGACTTCATAGACGAACCTATTAGGTATGCCAGTCAATTTTCATTAGGTATATATGTGTATATATATATATATATGTACATATATATGTATATATGTATACATACATATATATGTATATATGTATATATAATTATATATTATATATGTATATATTATATATATACATATATACACATATATACCTATATATACCTATATATACCTATATATATATAGTTATATATGTATATAGTTATATTACTCATGGTCTCAGAGTTAGTGACTCTTTTCTGTAATTTCCTGTTGAATTGTTTTACATACAGATTCTATGCTAGGCACCCCTGAATTGCTCTATATGTCCTAGGCTAGAATAGTATGGAGTTAGAACTGATTGGCATTTGGGGGAAAAAAAGAATAATTTGTTAATTAAAAGTAAGTAAGCCAATAAACCAGGCATGGTGATACACACCTATAACTCCAGTACTTTGGAAGCTGAGACAGGAGGATTTCAGGTTTGGAGCCAGCCTCAGCAACTTAGCAAGGCTCTCAGAAACTTAGTGAGACCCTATTTCAAACTAAAAAATAAAATAAGGCTGGAGGAGTAGCTCGGAGATAGAACACTCCTGGGTTCGACTCCCAGTACAACACACACACACACACACACACACACACACACACAAACACAAACACACAAGTAAATAAAATGGTTGTACTGCTTAATATTAAGTTTCAATGTTTTCCCAATGAATTCAGTGAATCAGTAGTGCAGTTTAAACGGCAAGGAGTTTAACCTTATCTACTAGAAATATATGAATAAAATATGAAAAATAAAAGGTCATAGTTTTAAAAGGCAACAGACTCTTCCATTTTTTTGTGTGTTTCCTAGTTGGCACCTTTTTTTTTTCTCGGTGCATTTTATTAATACATCTTGATGGTTTTCAGGGTGGTAGAAGTATATTCATGCACACATCGGGCAATTAGCCCTCCCCCAATTCCCACCCCCATTCCCTCCCCCTTCCCTCCTTCTCACACTCAGCATAGTAGTTGACTTTGATAAGTTTGTGTATGTGCATCCTGTGCATTAGGGTGTTTCCCTCTTCCCCCTCCCATCTCCCTCAGGTCTCCTTCTTCACTCATCTAAGGTTTTCTCCAACTCTGTCTGACATCCTTCCTATGCCCTAGCTTCTCCCTTTTAGGAAGAGCATCCGACTTTTCACTTTTTGTGTCTGACTTAATGTCACTTAGCATAACGTTCTCTAGTTCTGTCCATTTCCCTGCAAATGATCTAATTTTGTTCTTCTTTATGGCTGAGTAAAATTCCATTGTGTACATATCCCATAGTTTTGTAATCCATTCATCTGTTGATGGGTATCTTGGCTGGATCCTCAGAAAACTGGGAATGAACCTACTATATGACTCAGCAATACCACGTATAGGTACCTACCCAAAAGAATGGAAACCAAACAACCTAACACTTGCCTATCTATGTTTATAGCTGCACAATTCATGATCTTCCATTTTTGTATACATTTTCCTTCTGCCTACCAAAACTTCCTGTTAGAGCTAATGGGCCAACATAGAGAAATGTGCAAAAGGAACTTTGTTCTGGGTGGAAGACTTTGAATCAATAGCACAAGATGGAGTTGCTTTGGGCAAAAGTCTAAGATTTCAATCTCCCTAAAAGTACATAGGAGTTATTTACCTGTAGAAATGAGTACACAAGCACATCTCTCTTACACACACTGAACTCAGTGATGGTCTCCTCTCTGGAGGCTGTTCCCCAGACTCTCTGCATCTCTGTCTTGCTTACGTCCTTAATCTTAGAGTATCCATCATTCCCGTCGCTTCAGACTATGTTCCTTGTGAATCTTTCTTAATCAAAAACTCAAGTACGCTTCTTTTATTCCGACTCCAGCCTCTTATCTTCAACTACCAGCTGGGGATTTTTATTCTGATGTCCTAGTACAGCTTCAAACTCAATTCATGTTAACAGAAGGCTTCTGGGTTCTTTCCCAACAACATTGTCTGTGTCCACACACTCATTTATCCTAGAAGTCTTACATCTTATTTGACTCATGATTCTTTGTTCTTCATTCCCAAAGACCAATTCCCATCATCTTTTCTATTAAAGTGGGGTGCAACTGCCACAAAATCATGTATTCACATCTGCCTGGGCTGCACCAATAGCCTCCGTCCCCCCAGAAGGCCTCCCCTATCCTCTGGTTTTATTGCTACTCCATGTGACATGGGGCATTCCTGTGCGATAGATCCCCCAGTGATTCTCTGCATCAAGTGTAATTTCCTCTCTCTTATTCTCAAGGCCCTTCCTTATACATCTAATAGGCCCCATTTTGGCCCCACTCTATTCACTTCAGTCTTCTATGAACATTTGATTTGAGCCAGTGTCCAAAGTCCCAGAGATCTCTGGTCTTTCAACTCACTTTTTTTTTCTAGAACATACAAGTCATTTTAATGATATTTGTTTTCATTTCTTTTTTCAAAGATTTTTCTTGGTGCTAAGTGAAATGAGCCAGTCTCAGAAAGATAAATGTTTTCTTTCATATGTGGAAACTAGAGAGAAAAATAGGAAAGAGAAAGCACTTCATGCGAGTAAAGAGTGAGGATAGTAGAAGAGTGGAAGAGGATCAGAGGAGGGAGGAGAGGAGGGGACAAAGGAGATTTGAGGAAAGAAATATCTCACATAATATTGTGTCCATACATGAAGGTATCACAATTTTTTTGAGATTTTACACAGATGCTCTCTGAAGGCAGAATCGAGTTCCTATACACTATTCACCAAAAATGACCAGTAAAATGTTGAGCATATGATCAATACTTATTCATTAACTCTTTATGTTAACTGCTCAAACCTGACTTCTTAGAGTAAGGAATACATATTGCAGGTACTAGTAAGGCAATCCATTCTACTGAATATCCATAATAACGGAAGCATTTCCTCGGAGCTTGTAGGCTGGGAGGGGCTCTTATAACTCACTCCTTAGGCAGAAGTGCATGTTTGCCCAAATCAGCAAGACAGATGGAAGACGCTAAGACCAGGCCTCTTGGGGTTGACTTGGGTTTGAATAGCTCTCTAGTTTCTGTTCAAATCCCAATGGCTTCCATCAAATGGTGCTGGTTTACCCTGGAGTGGAGAGAGAACCTTGCTGTTTTCACTAAGGATGGTATAGGGGAGATCTTTCCTTCTAACTTCCTATCCAACTAAACCCAAACCTCATCCTCGCTCAGTCAAGGCCTATCCTGACTGCAGCAGAAAGGAATAAATTTTTCTTGCACCTGCAAAGAGGAAAATGAATTAAATACCACACCAGGGTTCATTCTGCAAGTTGAAGCCCTTTAAAAAAAGAATCTAGTGTTGCTTGAATCTGACCTTAGAAACAAGGTCTCAACAATGGAGGTGGGTTTGAACTGCAAGTCAGGGATCTGCCACCTAGGCTGTTCATCAGGGTCTCGGGGGTGGAGGGGTTGCATTTAAAAGTACTGATTCCCTGCCCCAAACAACCACAGACAATGATTTTGTAGCTCAGGAGGGGGACCGCAGCATGTGCGGTCCTTCCTGATCAGTATCCAGAGTTCGAAGCCTTCGTTCTAGATGTACGGGTTCTGAATGTTGCAGGAATGTGGTAGATCTATACATTCCTTTTCTGTCTTCGGAGTTTGTGATTTGAATGAAAACTAAGTACTGTGTCAAAGAAGCTGCTTCCAGGCCAGGAAAACATTGGAGGAAGAGTATGTTCTACATCCCATATATATCCCTGATTATGCTTGTCCCACCAAGAAGACTATAATACAAGTATATGCTTAAGCTACACTCTTTCCAAAGGTAAAAGGAAGTAGAGCTGTGGGCTTTCATTGTCTTTAAGGATTCTGGATGGCCACAATCTGAAACATCTATCGACCTCCCATCTTAAAGCTAGGAAGTGTTTTAAGTCTAATTAGAAGCATCCTCTTCAATCTTTTCAAGTAGCTAAAGTTCAACACTGAATCAACAAGTAGGGAAGGTTCAAGTAGAAATTTGTCAACAGATCAAACTCGCATGGCATGCACTTAAAAGAAATCAATGTATTTATAATGAGGGAAAGAGAAACCTCTACTTGCTCAAAATAATGTTGAGAAAAAAAAATTCCACAGCTTCTCTCTAATTCCTCGAAGGGCCCACATTCTCTCCTGTGTTCCCTTGCATTTTCTTATTCAAACATGCTTGAATTTCTAATCTAGGTGTGGTGGCACACACCCGTAATCCCAGTACTTGGGAAGCTGAGACAGGAGGATCACAGGTTCGAGGCCAGCCTCAGCAACTTAGCGAGACCCTGTTTCAAACCAAGAAATAAAATAGGGCTGGGGGTGTAGATCTGAGGTAGAATGCCCCTGGGTTCAATCCTCGGCACCACAAAAATTTAAATAAATAAATAATAACAAATATGCTTGAATTTCTATATGCGACGTCAGAGTCAGATTCCCTCACTAGCCCACCAGCAAAAAATTACCTGGAGACATTTTGATCTTCCACAGAAAGCCTTTATGCATCCTGCCACCGCCTTTAGTGTTTTCAACTTAAAGCATGTGGAAATGAGTTTTTGCTTTGAAGTAAATGCAAACCCTCCTAGAAACAGGAGAAAGTGTTTGTTTCAGAACCTCGCTGGCTCTATGGCTGGACGTGAGTAGACACTGCCAGGGCCACTCCGTGGAGTGTCCTTTATAGAACCCTCTCATCCAATCAATGGGACGTCAGAGCCTTGGTGCCTGCTGATTTAGGGTAGCCTCACAGAAAGGAAAAGGTGTGTTTTCCACTTCAAAGTGAATCCCCAAGGGCCTGACACTCCACAAGCTCTTTGTTCCTTTGGATTAATTTGTTGGTGAATTTTAGATCGTTCACCTGTTCATGGTCATTTGTACCATAGTGTGCGCTAGTTCATTAGCCACTTTCTGCTGTGGTCTCTAGCTGTTCTTTTCATCTGGATCAGGGAGAATAAGATGGGTAGAATCATTTCCAGAATGTCGTGATGAAGTATGATGGCCACTGGCTCCCTCAGGAAAAGGTCAGGAATTCTACTGAAACCATTAAAAGTCGTTTATGTGAGTAGTGTAAAAGGACCACCCGAGTCCAGGAAATTGTTCCTGCAGTACGAATAAATGATGTGAGATGCAAATGCACGCTCTTGGACTCCCTCTTTCCTTACCCCACTTCTCCACTAAGTCACAAGAGACAGCTACTGAGTTCCTGGACTGCAAGCACCTGAGCCGGATAGCTAGGATTTTCCAGGTGAATTTTGAAGGCCCCGTTTCCCCTGTGCCTGTTCTTTCCCCTTAGTAACTCTTCAACTGCATAATATCAATGAAGTGCTGAGAGGGAGATGTAGAGTGAGTTTTCATCAACCTGCTCCCCACGCTGAGACTGTCCTTGGCAGGATAGTGGATTCGGAGTGTAGACTTCCCCGGGTTTGACTGGGCCACCCTGCAGGTCTAAACTACTGGGAAGCAACAGAAGGAGTCTGGGAGCCTGGGAGAATGTGACTAGACAATTTCAGAAAAGAGAAGTGGGTTCATTACCTGTGGAATTCTCTGTTGTTCCAGGTGGACCCTTGGAAAGCATCTTAGATTCTCTCTCTCTCTCTCTCTCTCTCTCTCTCTCTCTCTCTCTTTGTGTGTGTGTGTGGTTCTGGGGATTGAACATAGAAGCATTCTACCTCTGAGCTATACCCCGCCCTGTTTTATTTTTTACTTGGAAACAGGGTCTCACTAAATTGCTGAGGCTGGCTTCGAACCTGTGATCCTCCTTTCTCAGCCTCCCAAGTACTGGGATTATAGGATTTGGCGCCACCATGCCCAGCAGATTCTTTCTTTACACAGTCAATCCCTAAGCACAATCCATACCCCCTGAGTATTCCCTCAGTGGTGTCTCTCCTCCCCAGCACTACAGCACTACACTTTAGTCAGACTTCTCATCACCTCTGACCTGCAACCAGTTTATCCCCAAAAATACACACCCCACAATATAGCCAGAAAGATGTTCTAAAAGGATAAATTTCCTTCCCTAAAACCTTTCTAAGATTTTCCCATCACCCCATGAGGATTTAGTTTCTCTTGCCCTGGAAGCCCCAAGGATGCTTTCAGAGGCTCACAATGACCACATTGCCCCTCATCATGTCCCACAGCTACATCCCCCAGATGTCCCTCCATCCTTCTGAGTTCAAAGCAAGCTGCTAGTGTGCTTTACAACTATCACACTCAGAAAAACCCCTGATTTGCTTTTTTAGCCAAGAGACAGTAGGCTCAGTTCAGAGTCTTTAGCAGGCAAACATCGATAGCAAGAATTTAGTAATATAATGTGTTTTTCATTTTGTTTCATCATCTCATATTTATGGCAAATAATCCGAGTTATTATTTATACTAGTAAGAGTTTTCTTATGAAGTACGTTTATAAAATTAAGACAAAGGTGAGTTAATTTAAAGAAGATTCTGAGATTAAGTAAGAGATGCCTCATTTCTCATCTTTGGCAAAAATTGTGATGTTTATACTTACAGATGGACATTTGGAAAGCTCTGACCAAGAGAGTTACAGTTCATGCTATGTGACATGCCATTCGGGATCTTCGATGTCTGTTCCCAGCTTTCTCTCCAGGAACACGGGTGACCACCTTGTCCTCTCTCACTTCATCTTGTCACCAGGCTGGATGTCTTCTCCTTACCTATATACAGCTCTGATATCTTTGCATTCTGCCTCAGTTTTCTGTTCCTCCAAGAAGTTCTCCTGACACACCTGCTCCCTGTATCTGTAGGCTGAGATAGCTGCCCTGTCTAGGTTCATTTATTCTTAATCTACTGTATACTAGGCTGTTCCAGAACAACCTCGTCCTAGTGTGTAAGGACCAGGTCCAAGGGGAGATTGAAGAAAGAGGGGTAGACAGATCTAGGATTTCACAGGGTGCACTTGACTGGGGCTTAGTGATAGAAGTCCTGGGAGGCAGCAAAACCAGAGGAGTCCCATAATTTGAGTTAGAAATAGTGATATGTATATAAATGTAAATATATATAACCCATATCAATATGGGTTAGGTAAAAAATGACTTCATTCTTGCTGGAATGTGTGTGGTTCATCTTAAGCTAATACCAAAGAGTCAGGCACATGCCTTCAGCAAGGATCCGGTTGTAAAGCTCCACATACCACTCCAATGGTTTGGGCTATTTATAGTTTGCTGGGAAACTGTGCAGGAAAATCTGGCTGGGGCTACTCTTGGGTGCTCATGGCAGTATGGCTCAAGGTAGCTGCAGTCATGGCAAGCTGAATGCATACACAGACCCATCCCCCCACTCCCGCTCTTTCTCTAGAACATTCGGTCTAATAGAGTTAAGACCCACATAAAGGAATGATTACAGTATAGTGCAGTAATCATGATGCTAATGTTAGCTAATGTTTACTGGGTGCTTATTATGCGCCACGCTCCTTATATGTAATATCTAAGTAATTTTCATAATAATAGTAATATAAAAGAGGTTGTATGACTATCAGATTTGAGAACATTGATGCACAGAGATTCAATAACTTTCTCAAGGCCACAGAACTACAAATGGATAGTAACTGGCCACGCCAGTGGAGGGAAACCATGAGGACATATTTGGGGGGTCAGTAATGTTGGTTCAAGGCACACTTAGATGTAAATGCACCCGGGTGTCACCATCTTGAATAATTGCCAATACACAGAGGGATGTAAAGGCCAGCCGAGACCTTGCTAAAGCAGGAGTCAGCAATGCCTGAAAGTCTACTTCCTTCTGCCTGCCCGACAGAGATGTGGGAGTCTCTGCACACGATTCCTGTCTGCGGGAGGAAACAATGGTTGTACTTGTGAGGACTTAATAGCCTAGGACATACAGAAGTGCCTCTGAGCATGTCCACTGGACAGCTTGGGGAGCATGCTAGTGGGAGAGATTACATTTCCCTCATATTCTAAAATGACTCTGTTATCTCTGCGGCTCCCTGCTTTAGAATAGCAGCAACTTTCATCCGCATGCTCTCCTTTCTGCACACATCCACCCTGGGATAGCTGGTCTCTCCTTATAAAGTAAGGTATGCTTTCTTAGCCCTATTTTATGATGAAGCAAACAGAAGCTCAGAGAGGCTGAGCATTTTGTCCAAGATCACACAACTCCTTAATTCTAAGAGATGGGACTTGGATCTGAAGTGTCAGTTCCAAAATCAATGCTTTTGTTTAAAATCACCCCCTATCTGTCCTCATAAGGAAGAGGTCAGGGTTTTGTCGTTGTAGACTCACAGTACCTCTGAAAATGACATGCCAGCTGGCTGGGGATTATTTCTAGTCTAGGATAGTGTGGGAGAAAGAATAAGATCATTACCAACAAAGCCTAGACCTGATGTCTTCATGAACCACGATTCAGCAAAACATGGGTTGTCCATGGAATATCTGTATCCAGACGGGTGTTGCCAGAAGAGATTCCCGGCACAGCCAGGTGCCCTCTCTACGATGTGATTCAGTACCAGGTTGGTATCTGAGGTTCAGCTCCTTCCTGTTTCTCTCTGCTGCTTGTCTCTCACCATCAAATTCAATCCAGACAGCTGAGCATTAGCAATCTGTAGAGTCCCAGCAGCTGGGCTCTGTGCCACCAACTTCAGATGGTGACGCATAAACTGAGCAGCAACCGCGGGTACAAGGCTGGTGTGGATATAATGTCACCTGTGTGTAACATTATAGGACCAGGATTCACTCCCTAAGCTCTTCCAGTCCCACTCCTCAAAAGTAGACTTGCATTTCCGTGTGGTTGAAGGAGCAGATGACCTTCCTTGAACTTGCCCATATCCAGCTGTACCTCCTACCACATTCCCATGCTTTCGGACTTTACCAGACTCATCCACATTTTCCTAGGAGATTATGCCCTCATGAACTTTCATTCACATAACTTTCATATTTCTTGGTCTATAATGACCTGCCTTACCTTTTCTGTGTCTAAAATACCTTCCTATGTTTAATATTTGTGTTCGTCAGCTCTTTGTCACCGTGACCAAAATACCTGACATGAACAACTTAGAGGAGGAAAGGTTTATGGGAGTTCCATTCATGATCAGCTGGCTCCAAGGCAGGAACATCATGGTGGCAGGATGTGGTGAAGGAAAGCAGCTCATGGCAGCTGAGAAGCAGAGAGAAAGAGGAACAGAAAGGGGCCTGGGAGAGATATAGTCCTCAAGGCCACGCCTCCAGTGACTCACCTCCTCTGGCCATGCCACACCTCTGAACCATGTTGCATTGGGGACCCATGAGCTTTTGGGAGGGACACCCCAGGTCCAAACTGTTATAGTTAGATATAGACTGGCCCCTTGAATAGCTCATAAATTGGTGTTTGGAGTTGATGTAATTGAGTCATGAGGGTTTTGCAATCCCAGCAGAGGATAAACCCATTGTAATGGGTGGTGGCCTAGGCCAGTAGTGTGTGGCTGGAGAAGATGGTTCCCTGGGGGTGCAGTCTTAGGGATTATCTGTTTCTTCCTCCCCCTGATTGCTTTCTTGCTTCTGGCCTCCTTGATATGAGAGCGAAGCCTTCCGCTCTCCCTTTCTCTGCTTCCTTCCGGTCCCTGGCCTCACATGTACTGAACCCTGAAACCATGAGCTAATAAATCTTCCTTCCTCTAAGTTACATGGTCAAGCTCTTTCGATTCTAGCTGTGAGGATGCTGATGAATACAAACTGTGACAGTACTCAAGTACCATCTCTCTGGGGGAAGTTCTCACCGGTTCCTTCTCCATTCATCCTCTGAAACGCCATAGCGACTTCTTATGCTTCCCATCACAGGCATTATGAGCACATGCCCTATAGTCATATAGATTTAGGCTCAGAACCTGGTTCCTCCAATTACTAATAAGAACACTGAGAAACTTATTAATTGCTCTGATCGTCTCTTCACTCATCTTAACATGGGAATCGTAACAGCTTCCTCGGGAGGCCGGTCTAGAGTTAAATGGCATGGAATAACAGCACACATCTAGCTTGATGCCATAATGTAGACAAAAGGCAATTTGTTTTACTTCTTTTGCTACAAGGGAGATTTCCCACTCTGTACTTTGCAGAGGACCTCCTTGGGTACATGTCGGATATTGATTGCAGTCTTGCTTTTCCTAGTGGGTTCAGTTTCTGGGCATCCCAAAGGGAGTAGAGAGGGGGAGACATGGGGCATGCAGATATAAGCAAGCACAGGCATCTATTTGACATTTGCTTCCCAGTAGAAGGCTGCTGTAGACCGACCTTCCTTCCTTCCTTCCTTCCTTCCTTCCTTCCTTCCTTCCTCCCTCCCTCTCTCCCTCCCTCCCTCCCTCCCTCCTTCTCTCTCTCTCTCTCTCTCTCTCTCTCTCTCTCTCTTTCTTTTTGTGGTACTAGGGATAGAACCCAGTAGCATTCTACCTCTGAGCTACACCCCCGGCCCAATTTTCTTCTTTATTTTGAAACAGGGTCTCACTAAGTTGTGGAGGGCCTTACTAAGTTGCTGAGGCTAGCCATGAACCTGCGATCCTCCTGTCTCAGCCTCCCAAGTACTGGGATTACAAGCATGTGCCGCCACGCCCGGCTTAAATCTCCTTTCTTCCTTTTGCTCTCAGTCTAGATCAACCTCAGTCCTGATCCTACCATCTACCCCCAGACTGCGGGCTCTGGAGTTTAGGCAACTCTTTAATCATCATTACCACATCAGTATCCAGCATTCTGCCTAACACAGTAATATTTGGTAAATGAAGGAATAATTGAGACTGTATCTGTCCCTTAAATCTATGGGGATCAAAAGAAGGGTCTGTGCTTTATAAATTTTTATATCCTCTCTAAATTCCTTGTCCCTCCTTCATAATAAAGGTTCCCCATGTGCTAGTTGAAGGAATGAATGAATAAACATCCCTTTCTAGAACTCCTGGTAAAATCTGCCCCTGCCTCTTCTCTGCTCTGAATCTCTCTGTCTAATGCGTTAGCCCCCACAGGCTGCATCTGTGTGGCTTATTCATGTTTAAAAATGAAGATGACACTCCACTGTCTTAGAAACACTCTAGACTCCGACTGCTATTTTTAAAAGGGACAAGTGCAATTGTGGTTACAGATCTATGTGGGAACAGCAGGAGTTTATTATTTGTTGGTACTGTGGAATAATTCCAACATTTATGGTTCATTTCTCCCTTTCTCTCCCCATCGGGTTTTCTCAGTTCTCAGCCTAGATAATGTCCTGACATGTTATGAGAAAAATAGTAATAAATCTGTGGGCGAGTCTGTGTCCAGGGAGTCTGGAAATGCATTTCCTCTGTTTCTCTCTCTCCTCATCAAAAATGGCAGGGATAGGTAGGGTGTATGGGTCCTGAGAGGCAACTTCCCTCTACTTATCACATTCAATCAAAGTTATTTGAAGTACTGTGAATGATGCAAAAAATAATTATTTTTATGTAATCCTCTTTCTCCTTTTCATGGTCTCTACATTAAGGAGGAGATGGCTGAAAAAGCTGATCTCCACATTCTGCATGCTCATAGGCTGCTGGTATGGACACCTGGAGCCAAGAAATTAGTTGGGTCCCTCTCAAGTAACAACATCAAACTCTTATAGGCAATTGTAGCCAACCTCCAAGGTGGCCCACAGTAATCTCTGCCCCCAGATACCTATAGCTTTGTATAGTTCCTCCCACATTACATTAGCGCTGGTCTCTGTGACCAATAGCATCGGTCAGAAATGATGACATACCACATCCATGATTAGGTTATGTACCTCCTGTGACTTCCATCTTGGCAGGTCAGGTGTTGAGGAATCGAAGCTTCCTGATGATATCATGGGTGGGCATGGATGTTCTAGCTCAGTGAAGCATTGGGATGACTATAGCTCTCTACAACATTTTGATTGCAACTTCAAGAAAGACCCTCAACTTGAGCCATTCACCAGAAACATTCACCTAAGATGTCCTTGGATTCCTGAGTCTCAGAAGCTGAGTGCAGTCATCAAAGTTTGATACTTTGGGTTGCTGTTTTAGGATAACTTGGAATGCACTATTAGTTAGCTCATACAGCTTTGTGGTTAGTGTAGGGAGTTAAAATCAGACTGGGGTTGGCATTGCCACTTTTCAGTTGTGTGACCTGTGTATGTTCCTTACCTCTTTGAGCCCCAGGTTCCTCAACTAAATATACCAACCTAATCTCATAATACCCACCTCATGGAGATATGATTAAAATGGGGGAAATTCATGTAAACACGGTATTGGGATTGCCACAAAGTTTAGTGCTTATTAATTCAAAATTAATTTACAGAAATACTCAATATAAATAATTTAAAAACCTCTTTTGTCTGCATAGTGTATAACTAGTTCTAATTAAAGCAGGAGAGAAAACATATTTACATTAAGAATCCAATGCACATAGTACAGTCATTATGGAAAACAATATAGAGGCCGTGTCAGTCAGCTTTTCATTGCTTTGATCAAAATACCCAACAAGAACTCAGAGGAGAAAAGGTTTATTTTGACTCAGTTTTAGGAATTCCATCCATGGTCAGCTGGTTCCAAGGGAAAAACATCATGGTGGCAGGGAGTGGTGGAGGAAAGCTGCTCACCTCATGCAGCCAGGAACTGAAAAGAGAGAGAGAGAGAGAGAGAGAGAGAGAGAGAAGAGGCTGGGATAATATAAACCCTTCCAGGGCACACCCCCAGTGACCTACTTCCTCCAACTAGGTTCTACCTATCAATAGTCCATTCAGATGTCAGAAATCCATCAGATGGATTAATTCAACCATGAGGTCAGAGCCCTCATGATCCAATCATTCCTCCAAAACCCCAACTCTGACCCTTGCTGCATTAGGGATCATGCTTTCAACACACGAGCTTTTGGGGGAACATTCCAGATCCAAATGACAACAGAAGTTCCTCAAAAAGTTAAAAATAGATCTACCATATGATCCAACAATCCCACTACTGGTTCTGGACCCAAAGGAAATGAAATCAGTATGTTGAAGAGACATCTGTACTCCCATGTTTGCAAGAACACTATTCATTATAGTCAAGAAATAGAAACAACCTAAGTATCCATCAACTAATAAGTGGATAAAAAATATGGTACATATGTATGATGGAATACTATTCAGTCATAAAAAGATGAAATCCTGTCCTTTGCAACAACATGGATGAAATTGGAGATCATTATGTTAAGAGAAATAAATCAGGCACAGAAAGACAGGGAGAACATGATCTTAATCATCTATGGAATCTAAAAATTCCATCTTATAGAAGTTGAAAGTAGAATGTAGTTACCAGAGATCAGAGATAGTAGGGGAGGGTGATCAATGGGTTGTAAGTTACAGTTCGATAGAAGCAGGAAGCCCTGGGTGCACAGTATGGTGACTGTAGGTAATAATTATGTATTGTATTTCACAAAAAAATCTAGAAACTTCACAAGGATAAAAGAAAGGATTTTGAAAGTTTTCATTACAAATGTTTGAGGAGATAAGTATGTTTAACCTGATTTAAACATTACACAATGTAGACATGTATCATATATTACATAGTACCCCATTAATATGTATAACCTTTATGTTTTTGTGTGTTAGTTAAAAATCTTAAAAAACCCAGTAAGCAGTATAGATACCATGGGCAGGGAGTAAGTAAAAATGTTGGCTGTCTGGCAATCTAGAAGGCAGACTATGGCCTGACTCATTTGTGTATTCATGGAAGTTCCCACAGAGAGATTTTTAGCCTACCAGGAGAACTTTGAAATCATTTGCATGATGGTGAGCTGTCCTGATTGTAGCAACTTCAGTAGTATCTTCTTCTATGGTTTGTCCTTGGTAAAATCTTCATTAGAGATTGAGACACAGTTTCCTATTACACAGATAGAAACACTGAAACCCAGAAAGTTTAGCCTCCTGCCTGAGGTTCCTGGATGGACATGCATAGGGTTAGAATCCTGTTCTTGTGTTCTGCCTCCGAGCTTCTCACCTCATCTCTAAACTACAAGGATAGATCCCAGGGCAGCTGAGACACATTCAATCTCTTAGGCTTGCTTTGCCAAAAGGAGAAGGTTTAGTAATTTATACCCAACACTTGTTCAGTTAAACTCAGGCCAAGTGTATTGCCTGGGAATTCTGCTTGACGCGTTGGTTCTTGCTCTCTCCATCTGAGATGTAGTTCATGCAGAACTTTAGCAGTGACAAGCATTCTAAGTCTATTGCTCCTTGGGTGGTCTAGATGTGTTCTGTGGCCAGCTTTAGGTAAGGTCCATCATAATGGGGCCATTGCTGACCAGCTAGGGCTTCTGTGGGATTGGAGATGATGTTGGCTTTGGTGCTGGGATGTTGCTGAACTCCTCAGGGTTCTAGAGCACAGGGGATGCTGCTGACTTTCTCATGGTAAGAAGCACCTTGGTGAAAATAGCAGATAGCAATGGGGGGGCCTCATCAGCTCCAAGCACGCCTTGTGCATGAAGGTTCCCCCATGATTACAGCCCTAATAGAAACTCAAGAGTCTGCAATGGTTGCTGGCTTTGCAGAATAATTTTCTCAAGCCGCCAATTTCATGCATACTTTTTGGGCTATTTTCCCAGTCTTCTCAAACTGGTGCTCCAAAATATGAGGATTTATTAGATCACAAATAGTTTACAGCAGCATGCTCAGAATCAGGGCCAGCTAAAATCACTCTTCTCCTTCCTGGGCTGGGGCACCCTGCTCGTTCTAAAGGGCCACAGCCATGGAGTTCAGGAGGGTGGGATAAGGTTGAGCTAGACACCATGGGGTTGCTTGCCAAAATGGGTCATAGAGCTTTGAGTATGCTTTCATGTCTGCACCCTCAGCTCTTTAAGCCCTTTCCCCCAGTTTTGTTGGGTTATGATTTACAAACAAATATATTTATCATAATTTTTTATGTACAAATACACTGTAAAATGATTTCCTCAATCAAGTGAATTCATCACCTCATACCTTTACCATTTTGGTGAGAACACTTAAGACCTACTACTCTCTTAGCAAATAAGAAGTATAGAGTCCACTATTATTCACTATAGTCACCATGCCGTACATTAGATCCCATAACTTATTCATTTTGTAACTGCAAGTTTGTACCCTTTGATATATACCCTTTCTCCCCACCACCACTCCTCAGCCCCTATCAACCAACACTGTCTTCTCTGTTTATATGGTTCAACATTTTTAGATTCATCACATAAGGGAGTTATGCAGTATTTGTCTTTCAATGTCTGGCCTATTTCACTTACTGTCTTCTGGGTTCATCCATGTTGTTATAATGACAGAATACCCTTTTATGAGACTGAATAATACTTCACAGTGTGTGTGTGTGTGTGTGTGTGTGTGTGTGTGTGTGCGCGCGTGCCTGTGTATGTGGGTGTGTTTATCCTTGCATCTGTTGATGGACATGTAGGTTGTTTTCATATCCTGTGATTTGCAACATTATGTCTCTTCAGCATACTGATTTTCTTCCCTTTGGGTCTATACCCACCAGTGATGTTGGATAACATGATAGTTCTATTTTTAGATTTTTAGAAACCTCCAAACTATTTTCCATAATGGCGGTAGCAATTGTCATTTCTACCAACAATGTACAATGGCTCCCCTTTCTCCACATCTCACCAACACTTGTTATTTTTTGACTCTGTTACTAGCCGTCCTAATGGGTGTGAGATGATAACTCATCAGGTGAGATGATAGCTCATTGTGGTTTTGATTTGCATCTCCCTGATGACTAATGATGTGAAATATCTTTTCATGTTTCTGTTGACTGTTTTTATCATCGTCTTTGTAAAGATGTCTGTTTGGGTTCTTTGCCCATTTTTTAATCAGGTTATTTGTTTTTGTTTTGCTGCTAAGTTGTATAACTTCCTTATAGCTGTTGAATATTAGTTCTCTCTCTATCAGATATATGGCTTGCAATGTTTTCCTCCCATTCCATAGTCTGCCTTTTCATTTTGTTGGCTGTTTGCTGCACGAAACCATCTGAGTTTGATGTAGTCACACTCATTTATTGTTGTTTTTTTGTTTGTTTTTGCCTGTGTTTGGGCTATTATATCCAAAAATTCATTGCCAGGACTAATGTCAGGTGCTTCTCCCTTATGTTCTCTTTTGGGATTTTTACAATTTCAGGTCTTACGTGTAAGTCTTTAATCCATTTTGAATTGATCACCTTTTCAAGTGTTTACCCAGTGAGGTCTTAGTGACGTCTTTCCTGGCCACTCTAGATAAAGGGTGATTCTTCCCCAATACCTTCTCTGCCTGCTCTTGCTTTCTTTTTCCCTTTAGAGCTTATCACCCTCTCACAAACTAAATGGTTTGCCTATTTTGCTTACACCAGGATCAGTGTCAAGGAATTCTGTTTGTCTATTGACTCTGTGCTCTCAGAACCTAGAACAGAGTCTGACACCCTGAATATTCCCAGTAAATATTTATTACATTAATAAATGAAGTTAATATGGGCAGAGTTAAGAGAAAGGAAACATACCCTGCTTTGCAATGTTTCCATGTCACTAGTGTGTTGTAGCATCTTAAGTCACAAAATTCATCATATGCCTTTGCCCCATTTTGATCCTCGCCTCAGATTGGCATAGCCATTACCATTACAGCCATGATTGCCTGTAATCTCAGTGCTTGGGAGGCTGAGACAGGAGGATCCCAGGTTTAAGGCCAGCCTCAGAAAATTAGTGAGACCCTGTTTTAAAATAAAAAATAAAGTAGGGCCAGGGGTGTAGCTTAGAGGTAGAATTCCCCAGGTTCAATCCCCAATACCAAAATAAAAATAAAATAAAAAGTTACTTAGCTATGCCTTGAACCAGACATCCAATTGCAATATGCTATGACCCTTGTATATTTTCTTCTTATAGATGCAGCTAATGATTTAGAGGTGACTAAGAGAAGAATTCTAAAAACCAAAAGCTCTGATGTTTTTTTTAATGTCCAAACCTTATTCTTCCCCCTCCCCTTCTCTAAATTCACCGTCATCAATAAAACAGCACCAGATGTTTTTTTGCTAAGATCAAAGATCTGAAACACATGGAAAGCAAGACCTTCCTTGTTGAGCAGTTGCACACGGAAAATAACCCAGGTACAAACATTGGAGCTTCAGGCCACATGGTGGATTGTGAAATCACTTCCACCATACCCTACCAGGGTTTCTTTCCCACTAGTCACAGGATTGTGGGGTGGCATGAGCCAAGTTTCCCCCAGATAGGACTCTAGGAGATATGTTCAGGCCTACACTTCCAGAGAGCCCAATAGGGATGGAATCTATTCAGAAATTTCCAGGGAAATGTTTGTTCATTACAGCAGGGAAAGTGCACTGACCACAGACATGGGTTCTGATCTCAGCTTTGACATTTGCCATCTGTGGGATCTTTGGAAAATTAATTAACCTTCCTGAGCCTGGATTCCTTATGTCAAAAATAGTGTCAGTCCTAGTGCCAGAATGCCTGGCTGAGGATCTGGCTCTCTGCTAACCAGTCACGCAGTTGTAGAGCTATGGGAAAGACTGTTGGTGTTTTATGCCTTGCTTTTCCTACCTGTAAATGTGCATAAGTGAAATACCTTGATTTTTACAATAATGCAACAATTGAGTTAATGTGTGTGAAGCACTTAGAAGAGTCATCATGATGGTATTTGACATAGCTGTTCAGTATTAGCATCAAATGAAACATATATGTCTTGTGTCATCCCCACTGCCCAAAGCAGAACCTGTAACAAAGATTTGGATGCAAGCAGTTTGTTTGGGAGGGGCAGCTCACAAACTGTTGATAGTCAGGGTACTGCTGTGGGCATCAGAGACACAATCCTGCCAGGACCTCTGGAAAATGGGGAAAGCATGCTGAGAGCTGCCTCTCTAAAAGGCAAGGAACTTATTCACCCACTGGCTGTCGTCTACCATGGGTTGAGAATTGCTCCCAGAAATATTCATTGTATCTCGGTTCTGAGTTGTCCAGTTTACAGGCAGAGTATGCTCTTGAGGCCACAACCTGGCCTTGGGTAGAGAGTGTGAGGAAGTCATGGTGAGCAGCTTCAGGGTGCAGGGACAAGTGCTAATGGGAGGAAAACGGGTGCCTACAGTCCAGCCACAGCCCAGAAGTAAGATAGCCAGCCTGGTTCAGGAGAGGTTTTCAGTAAATGTCTGCATGGTTTTCAATAAATATCAGCTTTATGTCATTGCAACCAAAATACCTGACAAGAACAACTTAGAGGAGGAATAGTTTATTTTTGGTCATGGTTTCAGAGGTTTCAGCCCATGGTCTGCCAGTTTCATTGCTCTGAGCCTGAGGTGAGGGAGAACATCATGGGGGAAGGGCATGGTGGGAGAAAGCTGCTCAGCTCATGGCAGCCTGGAAGAAGAGAGGGGAGAGGGACTAGGAAGCAAGGATAAACCCCAGTGACCTACTTCCTCCAACTAGGGCCTCCCATTCAGATGATCCAATTATTGCCAAAAAAATCCACCTCTGAACCTTGCAGCACTGGGGACCATACTTCCAAATGAGACTTTGGGGGACCATTCTAGACCTAGACCATGACAGTCTGAAACTTTACCTCTGCCTTTTTTTATTCATTTATTGGTGCATTGTAATCATACATTTTGGTAAGTGTCAGGGTAGCAGAAGCATGCATGCATATTTACATTGCTCATTTAGCCCTCCCTCAATTCCCACCCTATTCCCTCCTCCTTCCCCCCTTTTCATGCTCAACATAGTGATTGACTTTGATAAGTTTGTATATGTACATCCTGTGCATTAGGGTGTTTCCCTCTTCCCCCTCCCATATCCCTCAGTTAGGTCACCTTCTTTGTTCATCTAAATTTTTCTCCTTCTTTGTCTGGAGTCCCTTCTAAGTCCCATTCTCCCTAGCTTCCACATATTAGGGAGAACATCTGACTTTTCATTCTTTGTGACTGAGTAATATCACTTAGCATAATGTTCTGCCTTTTCTTAAAATCTATGGCCAGATTCTCTTCTTTAAGTCTACTCTGGCTGTGTTAGGCAATTCCCTAGAAAAAAGTAGGACAGAGATTTGAAGAGGGATGGTATGGGAAACCAAGTCAGGGAAGGGAAGGTAACCAGTGGAAGGTACATTATTGATCAGGGTACTGCTGTGGGCTACTGGGGCTCAATCCTTCAGGAGACTCTGGAGACAGTCCAGGGCACACCTCAGAGCTATCTCTGCAGAGGAGCAAGGATGCTGCAGGGATACTGATCTGTCAAGTCCCTGCCAGTCACTGCATGACAGCTGCATTATCTCTCCAGTGTGAAGGAGAAGTGTTGCGAATCCTACTCCTTGCTGTCATATTTCTGTGCTGGTTACCAATTACCAATTACTTTTCCAAGATTAGTAATTAAGGGTTAATGAATTCTTCCAGCTCTTAAGCACATATCCTCTGTTGCATCAAAAGAAGTTTGATCAAGTTCCGGAATAGGATAGTGTGCCTGGGCCATCAACACCCATTTTTTGCCTCTCCTTCTCCATTAAGGCAAGACTGCATTGGATCTGTTCCCTCCTGACTCTGGCTGACCCTATGCAGACAACTCTGTGATCAAGAAGAGCCTCTTTCAGGCTCTGTAGATGAACAGCCTGTCATTAACTGCAAGACACATCCATGTGTCAGGTTCATCCCAGAGACCAGAAATTCTAGTTGCCAATGCCAAACACACTCTCAAGAATGCTTTGGAGTTGAGTCACACTAAATGAAACCTGGGCTTACATTTCTGGTGGGCTCAGTCCATTCAGGTTGGATTATGTTTCCTTGGAAATAGCATAAAATGCATGGAAGCAAGACTTAACAGACACCTCTGCCAGCTCGGGGCTGCTCTGTAGGCTGCAATACATTACTGGGATGGGGTGAGCAACCCACAGGTTATGTCCAGTGCTATAGCCTTCTGGATACTCAGTATCACAGGGTGGTCTCAGTGTAACTGCTTTGGAAAGAGTTAGGTAGGACATCATATTCTTTGCATGTATATTTCCTTCTAAAAACATAAGGAATATTTTTGCAAAATAATTCCCATTCCTCGCTACTCTGCCCTTGCACTTTGTGCCCAAGCCCTCTGGTTTATAGGCCACTCACAAAGTATCAACAGTACATTCATGACACTGGGCTTTGGCCCATGTCATCCCTCCACCTGGAATGCAGTGTCCCCAAACAATGCTCACTTCCTTTCAGTCTCAACTCAAATGAGTTGCTCATCTCTCTACAACCACTTCTGTCATTTCCCGTGGAAACAATCTCTCCTTCCATCATTCCCATGGAGTTATCTCTCATTCATGGTATCACTGGAATCAGTGCATACTCAAAGATTAGCACTTTAATTATTGCATCCAATATATGCATCTGTTTCTCCCAGGTTGATCATGAACTACCTAAGTGCAGGGTATCTGTAGCATTCTCATCTTTATATGTCACAGAACATGGCACACTTCAAGGAATTGGGAATCTAGTTGAAAAGTATAAACAGATAGAAAAGCACCTAGTATTATGGTTAGATATAGAATGCCTCCTGAAGAGCTTATATATTAATGTTCAGAGTTGATGTAATTAAGTCATGAGGGTTGTAATCTTATTGATAGATAAATCTATTATAATGGATTTACTGGGTGGTAACCTATGCAAATGGAATGTGGCAGGAGGAGGTAAGTTCCTGGGGGTGTGGCCCTGGAGACTGTGCTTTTGTCTTTGAATCCCTGTGTTTGCTCTCTTGTTTTCCAGCTTCCATGATATGAGAGCAGAGATCTTGCTCTCTCCCTCTCTCTTTTCCCACCATCATGCCCTGAGCTCAGCAGACCTGGCCTCACATGGACTGAACCTCTGAAATCTCCAGTACTGTGAGCAAATAAATATTCCTTCCTCTAAGTTGTATGGTGGTCAGGTGTTTTGTATTTCAGCAGTGAGAATGCTGACTGAAATACCCAGTAATTCTTTGTAGTATATGATTACTGTCAAAATAACATAAGTAATAAAACTCCAGGATGCAGAGGAGAAAAACAGAGAGAGCATCGTTAGATGATGGACCAAGGATAACCACTATTATATTGTAGGACCTAGGCTGAGTTTTGAGGAGTGAGTGGGATTTAGGTAAGTGGAGAAGAAGCTGAGAAGGAGAAGGAAGCACATCACTCACAGAAGCCCCACCATCACAGAACAAAACCTGAACTCCAGTCTGTCATTAGGGGTCTTTCCTACCCAACTTACAGCCTGTACCTGCCAATAGTCACAATCCATTGAATCAGCACTTCTCAGCACTTATTGTGCACAGGCATTATCCTCTGCACTGCAGATATAACAGTGAAAAGAAAGGGAAATTACATTCTATTGTCATAGACAGGTAATTTAAAAATGAACCTATAACCAAGTGATTTTGTAGGAAGTAATTAGGGAAGTCTATTTGTTTTTGTTTGTTTGTTTGTTTGTTTGTTTGTTTTTTTGTTTGTTTGTTGTACTGGGAATTGAACCAAGGGGCATTGTACCTCTGAGCTACACACCCAGCCCTTTTTAATCTTGAAACTGGGTTTCACCAGGTTGCTAAGGGTCTTGCTAAGTTTCTAAGGCTGACTTCGAACCTGCGATCATCCTGTCTCAGTCTCCCAAGTACTGGGATTAGGCATGTAACACTGTGCCTAGTGAGGGTAGTCTATTTTGAACAGTGTTGTTGGGAAATTTTTCTCAAAGAAGAGACCATTATGCAGAAACTTGGATGGTGAGAGGATAGTCATCCAAAGAAAAGGAGAGGAACTCCAAGCAGAGGAACAGCAGGGGTAAAAACTCAGCATTGGTAACAATCTTGACTTGTTCAAGGGATATAAGTAGGCCATAATGTTGGAGATAGGAGATATAGTTAATGCACATGTGTTGTAGTGAAGCCAAGCTGGTGCACAGCCCTGCAGCCCAGAGAAAAGGGCTTGGATTTTATTCTAAGAGAAATGAAAAATAATTGGGGCACTTTAAGTGCAAAACATTATATGTTTTGTGCTTTTGGTCAATGTATTGAAAAGATTTTGAGCCAGAATATAAGGGAAAGAGTAGAAATAGAAAGAACCAATAAGAAGCCTTTGTAGTGTCCCAAGTGTAAAGGTGGCATCCTGGGCTGGGGCTGTAAAGGTGGAGATGAAGATGAATGGATGGATTTGGAATGAACAGGACACCCTTACCCCAACCTAATCCACATTTCATCCCAGCTCTTCACAGCCTCCATATGACACACCAGCCACAACAGACAAAGCTGTCATTTTCTAAATCCTCCCTCTACCAGTCACATCCAACCCTCATGATGGCTCTAAAATAGAGTTTATGCTTATAAGCTGCCTGTCAAGGTCCTTCCCATCCTCAGGACCAGTCAGATCCAATCTCTCCAAAGGTGTTCCAAATCCTCCATCAGAATTTATCTCTTTTCCTGTATTCCCTTTCTACTTTATTTATAGCCACCATGGTGATCTGCTTTAAACTGGAGATATTAATACACAATGTTTTTCAGACTGGAGGTTAGATTCAACTGAGTGTCTCCCTTGATACTATTTTGGATACAGTAGGCACTCAATAAGTGTCACTTACTTTGAATTAAAGTCACTGGGATAAAAGATAAAAGTCTATTTTTTTCAGTTTGGAGAAGCTCTCCTGGAATGATGAAGTCCTGTTTCTGACAATATTGATGATGATGACACTGATAATCATAATAACAATATTGATCATAACTGTCATTTATCAAACACGTATGCTGGACTCTGTGCTAAGCACTTTATACATTTTATCTTCACAACAAATCTATGATACAGATTTATTATTGTTCTTGTTTTCTACTTGAGGAAGCTGAGGGGCAGGAGAGGTTAGATAAGTTACCCAAGATCATACTTACAGATAGTGGGTCAGAGTGAGGACTTAAATCCAGTACCTTTATTCTTTGAAAGCTTGCTCCTGGAAGATCACTATCTTGGTTGCATCACAGATCAGGTCTAAGCCAAGTGTGGTGGTGTACACCTATAATTGCAGTACTTGGGAGGCCGAGACAGGAGGATCACAGGTTCAAGGCCAGTCTCAGCAGGTAGCAAGATTCTCAGCAACCTAGCAAGACCCTGTTTCGAAACAAAAAAAAAATAGATAAAAAGGGCTGGGAATGTAGTTTGGAGATAGAATGCCTCAGAGCGGGTTAACCCCCAGTACCACCAAAAAATAAAAAATAAAAAAATAAATCAGGTATAGGGAAATAGGAATGGAGCTAGGAAAATCAAGGAGCCTTATGCTTGCATGTGTTTCAGAACTGCACTTACAAGCATTCTAACAATAGTATATATTGGCACCTTATGAGCACTATACACAGAGTGGATAAAAAGAAGAATCCCTGGGGAAAAATGATAAGTTCAAACCAGTGTACTTCCTATGATGGAGAAGAAGGGGTGACTCTGAAACACACTTACGAGGTAGCAGTGACATCAGATGATGATTAATCGGAAGTCTTGGGTGAGAGAGAAATAGTTGAAGACCATGCTAAAGTTGAGTAGCTGTTGATGGCATTGATTGACTTTGTAAGAAAAGCAAAACTTTTCAGGGAACGTATTATGGATAGACTATGTGGACACGGCTAAGCAGTAGACATGTTATGGTTTGATATGTTGACTTTGAGATACTAGAAGGCATCAGTTTGACTATAACACTGGATATGAAACCTCAAATTTGCCCCAATGATATTAATATATTAAGGAATAATTCTAGCATCACAAGAAGCCTGCATTTGCTCATGTGTCATTTCAACCACAAGCAATACTAGGTCAATGCAGAAAATGATACCCAGCTGAACTAGGCCACACAGGAACTCACACATGTGCATAGCTCATAGCTCAACATCTTCCAATACCTCCATTCACATCACCCATCCACATCTGATGTTTTCTGACCGATTTCACATAACCACTTCATGATAACTCACAAGGTACAGAGATTCCAAAGCACATTTCTACAAGCAAACCTCAAGTATTCTTCACGGTAAAGTGTCATATTTATTGTAGTATTTACTAGTCATTTAACATGTACAAATTTGCGAGATTTCTTTTATTAGGTTTCTATTATTTTTTTCTTTGTGTTATGGACATAGTCCATTCAGGCTGCTATAATGAAAGACTGTATGCTAGCCGGGCGTGGTGGCGCACGCTTGTAATCCCAGTACCTGGGAGATGGAGACCGGAGGATCCGGGTTCGTGGCCAGCCTCAGCTTCTTAGTGAGGCCCTCCACAACTTCGTGAAACCCGGTTTCAAAATAAAGTATAAAAAATAGGGCCGGGGGTGTAGCTCGGAGGTAAAAATGCCCCTGGGTTCAATCCCCAGTACCGCAAAAAAAAAAAGACTATATACTGAACATGGGGGCACACATGCCGGTAATCCCAGTACTTTGGAGGCTGAAACAGGAAGATCACAGGGTCGAGGCCAGCCTCAGCAACTTAGCAAGACCCTGTTTCAAAAATAAAAAAAAAAATAAAATGGGGCTGGGAATGTAGCTCGGAGGTAGAATGTCCCTGGGTTCAGTCCCCAGTAACACATACACACACTCAAAAATTAGTGTAAATGGGGGGGAGGTGCTTTCAAATGATGAGAGTTTGTTTCTCACAGTTCTAGAGGCTGAGCAGTCAGTCTAAGATCAAGGCACCTGCAGGTTCCGTGTTCGACAAGGGCCACTTCCTTTTAGTTATCTCTTCAGTGTAACCTCACATGGTAGAAGAGGTGAGGGATACTGTTGCATTCTCTTCTATTAAAGGCCCTAATTCCATTCGTGAGGGCCCTGCCCACATGATCTCACCACCTCCCAAACATGCCTCCCGGAACCACCGCCTTAAGAGGCAGGATTTCAGCATGAGGATTTCGAGTGTATGCATTCATTCTATTGCAGTCACTGGTGAAGCACTGGTGATTATTTTTTCCTTTAATTGCATTTCCCCATATTTCCTATTGTTTTTACAGCATAACTTTGGATAATGTTGGAATGCGTATGTCACATTATAGCAGAACTGCCTGTTGTTGGTTGGAAATAGGAGTATGGATCTCAGAAAGAGACAAGATATGGATTTTACAATTATCAGATCAGTAGCATGGAGGCCATGGGAATGGATAAGAGTTCTCTGAGAAAACTGTAGAAAATGAAAAAGACTGAGGATAGGATGTTGGGAAACACCAGAATTTACGTGGAAAAAGAGCCAGTAAGAGAAATTAAGAATAAACTACTGAGAAAAGAAGAGGAACCTGGAAACCATAAGAGAAGGAAATTTCTAGAAGAAAGGAATGGCTATAAAAAGAAGAGGGCATGGTGGCACATACCTGTAATCCTCGTACTTGAGAGGCTGAGACAGGAGGATGACAGGTTTGAGGCCAACCTCAGCAATTTAGTGATACCCTTAGCAACTTAGCAAGACCCTGTTTCAAAATTTAAAAATCTACTCATTTTTATTTTTAATATACTTTTATTGGTGTGTTGTAGTCTTACATCATAATGTAGTTCAGATCGATAGGTGCATACATGCACACAGAACTTGGTGAGCTTTCCCACCTGCTGCCTCCCCGCTCCCTCCCCTTCCCCATACATGGTAGTGAGATTGGCATTGGTAATTTCACATATGTACATAACCTCAGTGGAAATGTTTCCTATATTGATTCTCCCCCATACCCCCCACACCCCCAGAACACTTCCCTGGCTCCACTGGAGTTTCTCCTCCACTATTTGAAGTCCTTCTTGTATCCCGATTACTCCCTAGCTTCTGCATATAAGAGAAAACATATGACCCTTCACTTTCTGTGACTGGCTCATCTCACTTAACATAATGTTCTCCAGGTCCATCCATTTGCTTGCAAATGACATAATTTTGTTCTTCTTTAATTCTGAATAGAATTCCATTGTGTGTATATCCCATAATTTTGTAATCCATTCATCTGTTGATGGATACCTAGGTTGGTTTCATGTTTTGGCTATTGTAAATTATGCTGCTATAAACATGGATATGCATGTATCACTATAACATTCTGCTTTTAATCCCTTAAAGAAAGAAAGCCCCTGGGTTCAAAAAAAAAGTGGGGGCAACAAGAGGTCAAAGGAATTATATGAGACAAGGAGAGTGAGAGATAAGACATAGTCCCTGGGTTTTGTTGTTTATTGGTCCTTGTTTTTTTAGCCACGACTAGGTGAAAAGACCCTTTAGTCAAAAGAGCACAAATATCAGAACCATTTCAGACTAGACTCAGAGATACAGAGTGAATAAAAAATGATGTTTTATTCAGACCCTGGGGGAAACAGGATTAGAAGAAAGAGATAAAACAGTACACTGAAGAGTACCAGAATGGCGCTGTGGCACTCTCATCTGTTTGTGGATCTATAGCTACATAATTTCATGATCTTAAATACTTTTTCTAGGCACTGTTCTACAGAAATGCTTTCTTTGATGACAATTCATCTTCATTAAGTGTGTGATTTGTAGAACTGACTGAAGCACTCAATGTGTTCTCCCATTCTCATAATGAATTGTTTATTTGGCATACATGATGGGGAAACCACTTGTAGGAAAGTCAGGCCTGTCGGATCATAAGGCCAAAAATGAAACCTCACCTACTTGGCAGTGATATAATCTAATCATAGGTAAAGTGCTGGGCTGAAAGAATAGAATTGACAGTGAAGTAAATGCACAGAAACAAGACCCTTGGTCAGAAGTCAGGAAACTATGGTCCACTAGCCAAATACCGCCCATTGTCTGTTTTTGTAAGTAAAATGTTATGGGAGCCTAGCCATGTTTGTTTATATATTGTCTATGGCTGCTTTTGAACTATGGTGGCAGAACTGAATCACTGTGATGGAGACCCATGACCCACAAAGACTCATATATTTAGTCTCTGGCCCTATTCAGAAAAAGTCTGCTAATGCCTGCTTGAAATAAAAAAAAAAGAACATGGGGTTGCCCAACCAAGGTTAAGAAAGTGAAGGCAAGTTTTACAATTTAAGGTCATGAACCCTTCTTTTCGAGGTCAAGGTCAAGATCACTGATTCAGTATCAAGAAATTTGTAGGAGAGAGCCGGGTGTGGTGGCGCACGCTTGTAATCCCAGTACTTGGGAGGCTGAGACTGGAGGATCCGGGTTCGTGGCCAGCCTCAGCTACTTAGTGAGGCCCTCCGCAACTTAGTAAGACCCTGTTTCAAAATAAAGAATAAAAAATAGGGCTTGGGGTGTAGCTCGGAGGTAGACTGCCCCTGGGTTCAATCCCCAGTACCGCAAAAAAAAAAAAAAATTAAAAAAGAAATGTGTAGGGGAATGGAAGAACTGACAATGATTAGTACTGAATGCCCTATAGATAAGCCAAGTGGGAGAAAATAGTTTTAAACAAATGTAATATTTATTGTTTCAAAAAATAACCAATATATTTATAATGGGAAAAAATATAACTTTCTTAGGATTTTGTACTAACGTGTCAGGTTCTATGCTATATTAATGTTGTCTGTTTAAATCGTTAGAAGAGTTTTGTATGGTAGAATCATTCCCATTTCACATTTATTTCATGTTTTGATGGTGTCTTAATTTGAGTTCCATATGGCATATAGGGAAGAAAGAGGCAACATCAACTCTTTCATGAGTAGGGCCTCTAAGGTCTTTTTTTAAAATATACTTTTATTGGTGCATTGTAGTCTCACATCATACTATAGTTCGAGTGATAGGGACACACGTGCACATAGCACTTGGTGAGCTTCCCCCGGATCCGTCCCCACTCCCTCCCTTCCCCATACTGAGGTTGGCATTGGTAAATTCACATATGGACATATGTCAATGGATAATTCAAAGCAAGGAAGAAGTGTGTCTCCAGGACTGGATGTTAGAAGCAGACTGACAAATGGTTGTCAACTCACAGTGACTGTTTCTCTTCATGTATTTCTCCTCCCAAGCCATCAGCTGTCTTTGTGGATCCTGACAGAGCTCTTCCACTATCCAATAGATGACTTTGGTATAAATTCCAGCTCCACCATTTTCTGTTATTTGGGGTAAACTACTTAACATCTCTATGCCTTCTGTTTCTCACCTATAAAACTTGGGATAGTAGAATCTACTCAGGACATGATCCATAGAAAATACTTAGAACAAAATCTGGTGCATAGTCAAGCATTCAGAAAATGCCAGCTATTTTAAATGCCCAATATACTTTCCTAAAAAATACTGAGTAAAAACTGGAAAGAGAAAAGTAGAAGTGATGTCTTTTCCATCTGGAAGGAATTAGTTTTTTCTCTATCAATATCAACTTTTTAAAGTCAGACCATGCATTACATCCTCATTTGTATAAAATAATCCTTTGTAATCACTATTCTATCTGTATGAATACAAACCATTTTTAAGTATTTTTTTGTCCAGAAGGAAAGAAAGAGAAAAAATTAGACTGACTAATGTGTCAGGTTCTATCTCTATACCAATGTTGTCTACTTAAATCATTAGAACAGTCCCATATGGTAGAATCATTCCCATTACACAGACAAGAAAACCAGAGCTTAGAATAACTTTGTAGCATGCTCAAGATACATAACTTGTAGATGTCCTTGTCATGACTTCAAAGATTGTCCTAGGTTCCTTTGGCTTTATCAGTGGTTCTCAACCAGGGACAGTTTTTCTCTCAAGGGCACATTTGTCAATGAAAGAGGCAAGAGGTGGGGCAGATCACTAACATCTATTGAGTAGAGGCCGGGCTTTCTGCTAACTATCCTACAACATACAGAACAGCTCCAATTTATCTGGCCAAAATGTGAATAGTGCTGAGGTCGAGAAACCCTGGGCTATATCATGTTGCTTCTGAGATTTAAATAAAAATAAACGAGAAGAATATACATGCAAATAAGGTTTCTAATATATTTGCTGAAATGGTTTCATTTAATTATTATTCAAAGTCTCTAATAAAATGGGCTCCTTTTAATCTTTACATCAGATGTTTTAACATTTATTCCTAACCTTATCCACTGTTCTCTGAGACTTGTTAAAATGGCTCTTTGTATAATGCTTGGAGCATTTCAAGGAGAGAAGAAGATGTTATTTGGCATTGCAAATACCATGTGGACATTGCCTTACATTAGCAGAATTCCCTTAGAAGAAACTCAGGATGCTAGACATGATTCTCAAGGCTACTAAGAATAATGCTATGCCAAGCAGCGATACTTAGAGTGCTTTGGGCTATTTAAGAAAAAACAACTGATTATCTGTGATTCATGAATCTTTAAGACTCTGGTAGGTATGAGGCAAATGCTATTGTTACTTCATTCAAATCCCCTTCACGGGATAGGGGCACCCCTCCCTCCAAAATACACACAATTGATGAATGTTGGTTGCAAAGGTCTCCCTTCCTTGGAGGATTGTCCTCTAGAGGGACAGGAGGTCCTGACCAGGGAGACCATATCCCACTCTATTGAGAGGTCTAAAGCCAAGGGCTGATTGACAATGAGCTATGAAAGGGTGGCCCCCTGGCCATCAGGAGAACCAATTATGTGGTGCATATCATATTCCAGAGCTCCACATGGGTTTATGCTGAATCTAGACTCCAGTTAAGATGACCATCTTAGCTGGGCATGGTGGAGCATGTGTGTAATCCTGGTATTTGGGAGGCTGAGACAGGAGGATTGCAGGTTTGAGGCCAGCCTCAGGAACTTAGCTAGACTCTCAGCAACCTGGCGAGACCCTGTTTCACAATAAAAAATTTTAAAAAGGGGGGCTGGGTGTGTAGCTTAGATAGAATGTCCCTGATTTCAATCCCCAATATCAAAAAGAAAAAATGACATCTTGTTTTAGATTTCTTCCCTGATCGTACTCTGCTTTCTATACTCCCCTTCTCCTGAGGGTAGCCCCTAGAAAAAAAATCTTTCATAAAAATACCCACTGTGGGCGGGCATGGTGGTGCACGCTTGTAATCCCAGTACTTGGGAGGTTGAGACCAGAGGATCTGGGTTCGCGGCCAGCCTCAGCTATTTAGTGAGGCCCTCCACAACTTAGTGAGACCCTGTTTCAAAAATAAAGAATAAAAGAAAAATAGGGCTGAGGGTGTAGCCCAGAGGTAGAATGCCCCTGGGTTCAATCTCCAATACTGCCAAAAAAAAAAATACCCACTGTGGATTCTGGATGTAGGGAACCTGGTACCACAATTCCAAAAGATGGGAATCACAATTCCAAATGATGGCGAATAGATGCTTTTTTTCTCAATAACATTTTCTTTGCTTGGCTACATCTTCACTGTTTTACCAAGGAGCTAAAGGAGGCATGAGGATGATCAAATTTTAGACAGGGATGACACCATGTTCCGCTTGCTGACCAAAGGACTGTTGGGAGCCTGTCTCACTAAAATCCAACTTTTCCCTGAGAGGAGAATTGTGTTTCCTTGGCCTGAAACCAGACCCCAAGGCAATTGCAGTTTTAACAGACACCAAGCTCCTAGCAAAGTTAATGGGGAGGAATTTTCCTTACTTCACCATTACTATTGAATTTAGACATTTAACATCATCAGCACAAAATGGCCCATGAAATTTTGTATCTTTTAATAAGACTGTTAATTATATCTTATGTGAACAGAACTAATTGAATGTCTATGTCCTTTTTGTCCATGACTCCCGAAGAACTTAAAAAATATCTTGACTTATTTGTAATACTCAGCACACAAAGATAGATATGCTCAACAAATAATAAAAATAACAATTAGGACTATTATTTTTTCTCATACTAGGAGTTGAACCCAGGGGCCCTCTACCACTGAGCCTCACACCCAACCCTATTTTATTTTTTATTTTAAACAGGGTCTCGCTAAGTTACCTTGTAATGGCCTAGCACCTATGACCTCCTGTCTCAGACCCCCAACTGCTGGGCTTATAGATGTACAATACTGGACTGGGCTAGGAGTTATTTCTTAAAAATTATTTTATAAGCAATTTTTGATGCATATTGGCTTCTTTGTATTTTTTTAATGTATGGTCATCAAATTGAAGAGGAATTTATGATTTTTCTCTCTACTCTGGCCACACTCACATTTCCAGAGAGATTTTTTTCCTTAGGGAAGATTCACATTCATTCATCCCTCATATATTAGTGTAATCGGTTCTCTGTGCCAGGAGCTGTTCTTGGTACTGAAGATAAAAAGATAACAAAGATGAGCAAACAAAGCCCCTACCATCTTGGGGCTTCCTTCCTAATGGGGAGATAGACAATAAACAGAATGTGCTAATAAATATGTACTATCTTATAATATCAGATATTGACAAATGAAATGAAGAAACATTTAGTAGAACAATCCCTCTCTCTTTCTCTTTATTTATTTAGTGGTACTGGGGATTGAACACAACGGCATTCTACCCCTGAGTTACACCCCCAGCCCGATTTTAATTTTTATTTTGAAACAGGGTCTCAGTAAGTTGCTGAGGTTGGCCTCTCACCTGCGATCCTCTTGTCTCAGCCTCCCAAGTACTGGGATTATAGGCATGACTACTTTAGAACAATCCCCCTTTTAAAGAGGGGGTATAATCTACTGAAGATTGTGAACTGATGTTTCTCTGATGTATGATAACTTAGC
This sequence comes from Glis glis, assembly GCA_004027185.1. Lineage (NCBI taxonomy): Eukaryota > Metazoa > Chordata > Mammalia > Rodentia > Gliridae > Glis > Glis glis. Next base: position 50,486 of record PVJS01004784.1, read on the forward strand.
TGAGACCTTAATGAAGCAAAGGAACAATATACAAGGATATTTAATGAAGAGCTTTTTAGGTAGGGATCAACAAGCTCTGTGTCCCTGAAATTGAAGCATGATTGGAAGGTTCTGGGAACTCCAAGTCCATGCCTGGAGCACAGACAGCAAGATGGACAACAGAGTAGGAAATGAAGTTTCCACCTCATACCAGGGGTGCCAAACAGCTTGTCCTCCCATTGCAGGGCAATAACCTTCCTTTGCCCCCAGGTACTAAATGCTTGTAGTACCCTATTTATTATAACAACCCAAAATATGTCCCACACATTTTCCATAATGCACTGTGTCTTAGTCAGCATCCTCACTGCTATAATCCAAAGACCTGACCACATAACTTAGAGGAAGGAAGATTTATTTTCTCACCATTTCCTTGGGGATTTGGGGGTTCAGTCCTTGTGAGGCTGGGGACCATGGATCTCAGGCCATGGCGGCAGGAAGTGGAGAGAGGGAGAGCATAACGCTTCGCTCCTTACATCATGGGGGCCAGAAGCAAAAGAACAAACAAGCAAGGGGATTCAAGACACAAGTAGAGTCCCCAAGGCCACACCCCCAGGGACCCACCTTCTCCAGCCACACCCCACCGGCCCTGGCCACCACCCAGATACATCCATTACATGTCAACCCTGAGCTTAATACATGAGGTCTTTAGGGCGCATTCTATATCTAACTATGACACACTGGGATATGACCTTTGTCCCCTTGGATGACTAAGCTTCACAACAAGGAAGAGACATGATTGAGTTTATATTATGAGGTCGTGGTGGCTGCTGAGTAGGAAACAGACTGAGGGGGCTTGAGAGTTGGAGAAGACAAACCATTTGGGATGCAAATGCAATGGTCCATACTACAGATAATGACAGCCTGGGCTAAGAGGTGTCATTGGAAGCAGTACAGAGCAACTGGTTTGGGGACAGCGTTTGAAGTGGAGCTTGCAGAATGTGCTGATGTGTCGTGAAAGATTAGAGTCCTGAGAAACTCTAAGGTTAGCCATTGTTACTGTTCTTGATTTTGTTTATAATTAAGGGTTAGGCCAGGCGTGGTGGCGCACGCTTGTAATCCCAGTACTTTGGGAGGCAGAGACTGGAGGATCCGGGTTCGCGGTCAACCTCAGCGCGCCTGCGCGTGCGCGCGATCTCTCTCTCTCTCTCTCTCTCCTCTCTCCTCCCCCTCTCTCTCTCTCTCTCTCTCTCTCTCTCTCTCTCTCTCCCTAGTGAGGCCCTCCGCAACTTCGTGAGACCTGGTTTCAAAAATAAAGCATAAAAAAAATAGGGCCGGGGGCATAGCGCGGAGGTAGAACACCCCTGCGTTCAATCCCTGGTACCGCAAAAAAAAAAGAGAGAAAATAATTAAGGGTTAGAAATAATAAAGGCAGGTATTAATAATAAAGCCTCTTCTGGCCGTGTGTGTGTGTGTGTGTGTGTGTGTGTGTGTATGTGTGTGTGTGTACAAGCCCTTACATTTGAAAGTGGCTTTAGTCTTTGCCATCACTTTTTGGTGAGTTGTTTGTGTATTGTGGAATATTTACTGGCACCCCTAACCTCAACCTTGAAACAATGCTAACCACCGTCTCTTGACAGTGTCCAATGTTCCCTGAAAGGCAAGTTTGCCACCAGTTAAAGAATCATTGCTAGCCGGGTGTAGTGGCGCACATTTGTAATCCCAGTATTTGGGAGGCTGAGACTGGAGGATCCGGGTTCGAGGCCAGCCTCAGCTACTTAGTGAGGCCCTCTGCAACTTAGTGAGACCCTGTTTCAAAATAAAGAATAAAAAAATAGGGCTGGGGGTGTAGCTCAGAGGTAGAATGCCCCTGGGTTCAATCCCCAGTACCGGAAAAAAAAAAATCATTGCTTTAAGCAAAAGTGGCTATGAGTCTGTGGCCTTGGCTCTACCTGTAATAATACAGTGTGGGCAAGCCATTAAATCTCTCAGGACTCTACCACTACCTGTGTTTTATCATAAATATGAGTAAGACATCTGTTAGCCCAAGTTGGAAACTATTAATTGGTTAACCCAGTCTGTGTTTCTGGGGAATTAACTTCTACTAAATTTCAAATGACTATTGCCTCAAAAAATCTTACTAATATAAACATAAAATTACTTTTTCTTCTGGGAATGAAAAAAATGCTCCACCAATTAATGAGCTGATTTTTTTTCAATCCGGAACATAATTTAGATGAGCAAAAATTGCCATGAGGCATCCTGAGATGCTGAGATAGATTTGGAAATTTCCTATTTTCAAAGGACAGTTGGGAATGTATAGCCACAGCTGTCCATGTGTGGGTTTTTCATGAGCCTTCTTTGTTGGGAAATTTGGTCCAACAGAGTGTGGTTTTTGGTTGACAATATCAAATGATTGTAGGCACTGCTGGGGACAATTTTGCTATATCATGTCTGTTCCTTTGCCCAATGAGAGCTGCCCATGCAAACATATGAAATTGTCACAACAGAAAGGTTGAATGGCAACCTCTTCTCAATTATTTCACAAAACGCCCCCAAGTTTTTTGAAACTATTTCCTTTAAATAATTCCATGATTTTTCCTATACACTCCCAAATTTGATGTTGAAGGGTATTCAAAATCAAAAGGATGAGGCCGGGCGTGGTGGCGCACGCTTGTAATCCCAGTACTTTGGGAGGCAGAGACCGGAGGATCCGGGTTCGCGGCCAGCCTCAGCTCTCTCTCTCTCTCTCTCTCCCTGTCTTTCTCTTTCTCTCTACCTAGTGAGGCCCTCCGCAACTTCGTGAGACCTGGTTTCAAAATAAAGTATAAAAAAATAGGGCCGGGGGTGTAGCGCAGAGGTAGAACGCCCCTGCGTTCAATCCCCGGTACCAAAAAAAAAAAAATCACAAGGATGGCCCTTATTTGAATATACTAAGGCTGATCTGGGGTCACGTCCCATCTCTAATGAGAATAGAGTTGGGACCAAAGCCTACCTATTTTCCCTTGAGGTCTGGGGCTTTACTAACCACACCTGCAACGTCCGTCTCCTTGCCAGGTATGGAGGAAGCATGCCAGCCCACAGATTTACCAGATGGCCTATGAAGGTGTACTTACAAAATCATGGATAAAATAGAAAGTCAAATGAAATTCTGTATCTTTGTGCATGGGTTGCGAGATGGCTAAAAGCTATTTTGTGTGCATGTGTGTGTATGTGTTTGTGAGTCTTCTATTTGGATGACCTATACGCAGGGTTTCTACTTTATGAAATCTACAAATGCTTTTTATTAAATGAAAAAGTTAAATCAATGTTCTATATTTATCCTAGCATTCTAGCTTCTCTAAGCTTGGCCACTGCCATAGCCTTCTAAGGAAGGCAGAGTCAGCTGGAATGTGCCTGCTACTTTTTGGCTTTTCCTGGATTCTAGGAGCCAGGGATATCCTTTTTGGTTTTATTTAGCAGTGTGTGTGTGTGTGTGTGTGTGTGTGTGTGTGTGTGTGTTAGTTACTGGGTTTTGAACCCAGGGGCATTCTACCTCCAAGCTACACCCAAAGCCCTATTTTATTTTTATTTTGAAACCAGGTCTTACTAGGTTGATGAGAGTCTCGCTACTTGCTGAGGCTGTCCTCGAACCTGCGATCCTCCTGTCTCAGCCTCCCAAGTACTGGGATTACAGGTGTGTGTCACCACACCTGGCTAGTGGTCAATGTGTGGTGCTAAATGCTGGATTGGTTTGTGTAATTGATTACTTGAAATTAAGCACCTATGTGTATAGAGTGGTCCTGGGAGGCCCAGATCTGGTGACATTGACAACCTTGAGATGACCTTCATTATTCCAGTGACAATAAAGCATTTAAGCTTCAGGAAGATGGTAGTGACATGGCCCGGCATAGAGAAGGCCCAAGGTTTATGGAACATCTTGACTCTGAAGAGCTGTGTGGAACTCAGGACTTTGCCTGGGAAAGAAGTTGCATAAGAAAATAGAATACATTTGTAACCCAATGCAGATCACCAGCACTCTTTAAACTCCAGTGGACCTAATATTGGAGGTTCAAATTTTTTTACTGAGCTGGGTGTGGTGGCACACTCTTGTAATCCCAGTACTTGGGAGGCTGAGGCAGGAGGATCGCAGGTTCTCAGCCAGCCTCAGCAACTTGGTGAGGCCCTCGGCAACTTAGTGAAACCCTGTTTCAAAATAAAATAATAAAATAGGGCTAGGGGTGTAGCTCAGAGGTACACCTGGTTCCACCCCCAATACCACAAAAATAGTTTTATTAGCCAAAGGAATGGCAAAGAAACGATCATTCCTTTTGCTTTTTCATTTGACAGATATTTAAATGCCCAGTTTTCACAGAGCTTAATGCTAGGTATCAAGGGGAACAAAAATAAATAAATAGGGGCTAGATCCTACCCTTAAGGAATTTATAAAGTTGCATGGGTCAGACTCTCATGGATGGTTCCAACTGTGCTACATATACATGATAAAATAAAATGCATCTTGTGATAGAGGAGTGGTCAAATATTGTAGAATAGCAAAAGAAAGCACCATTAATTCTACCTATAAGAGGGGCATGGCATATTGTGCCTATTAATTAGGATGCTTCCAAACTTCAAGACACAGAATACCCAACTAAAAGAGGCTTAGAATTGTGCTGGCGATCTGGTTAAAGTGCAGGTGCTGATTTAGTATTCCTGGGATAATACTGAAGGTTCTGCAGCTTTAACAAGTTCCTGGTGATGCTTTTACCGTTGGTCCACTGACCACCCTTTGAGTGGAAGAACTTTTAAAATGAGGCTCTGCACTAGCTTCTACCACAAAAGTCTGGATAGAGGTGGTTACAGGGGTGGTTTAATGACATCAGTAAGGACCCATCTGTACTTCCACCCCTCCATCCAACTGGCTTCTGTTTTCAGGGCTTAACTCTTATGGTTTCAAGATGCTGGGCTGATTCTAGGCAGCACACATAGAAACCTCCCAGAAATCTCCCCTGTAGGTTCCATTAACTGGAATCATATATGCTGTCCATCCTTCACTGCAAGGGAAGCTAGGAAAGTAAACTTTCAGCCTCTATAATGACATATGTGCTCTATGGGAAGACTGTGGGAGAAGATAATGGTCATTGAATGGGCAACTGACCTTGTTTGCCACAGTGGGGGCGGGATTCTTCGGGCCATGGGAATGTTGAAGGTGAGGAATGCCTCACTAACTTAGTGTATCGAAGGGATAATTGATATCCACCATAGTATGGGTCATTTAGATAATGTCAGATATCTTAATTTACCTTAAAACCATGTTCCCTTATTGGTCCATGCCTCACCATCCCCCCTCTCTTGTTTAATTCAGAATACTTCTAGCCTGCAAGTGTGACTGTGCATTCCTTACTCAAAATTCTATATTGACTTCCATACACATCATGATAAAATATCAAGTCCATAGGACACTCTTCAAGTCTCATCATGATTTCCGGTCTTCTATTTATCCAGCCTCAACTTCCCAACGCTCCCCACTATAAGTCAGTATCTTTGATGTTTAAGAGAATTAGAGAATAATTGGGTTATACCTATGATTAAATTATATGAGTATAAAGTTATCTATTTAAGAATTCTTTTTAATATCTCTACACTCATGAAGAGTGACTACTGGACTTCCCTTGGTTTGTAACATCTATACTTTCCGATCCACTCCATATGCCAGATGCTTGATCATCAAGGTCATTCTCAAATATGCTAGGGGGATTTACTAGTGAGGATTCCAGGGTCTTTCTGCTCCTTCTAGGACTCAGAGTCATTTGGAGTCAAAGTTCTTATTTTCTTAATATTGTCCTAGTTTTCCTTCCCATCCATGATTTGCCAATTTTTATTCAAGACTAGAGGACTTTCTGGCTTATTGACTCTTCAATATACATGATTCTTACTATTAATATATCTTCTTATCCTTTATTCCCTTTCTTATTCTTCCAGGTGCAACTCATAGACTATTTGCTTTCCCCTCCACCCCCAAATATGAAGGTTCTAGTGAAAATCACAAGCATGAAGGCTGACATTTGTTAGGTATTTCATAAATGCTCTTCTCATTCTCTTCCTTAGGCATACTGAGCAGCTCTTATCTGGTTTAATGATAAGGAGATGAACATCTAACACATGGTCTTAGCCTGCAGTTAATCATGCTTGTGTTCACCATGATAATGCTAGTTTGATTATTGACATATTGGAAGTATGTTGATGGAACCTTGAGAATCCAGAAGAAATAGTCTTCAAAGTCACCTGGAGAGGTAGGAAAGCCAACTCAAGAAGGTGCTGGTGAGAGATGCCTAAAAGTAAAGGAGAAGCTGCCTGTGTGAGTTGGAGAAACCAGAAAGTATTCCAGTGAGGGGCACAAGAATGTGGCAAATTGGGGGGAACTCTGAACATCTACATTGACCATAGAAGAATGGAGACTGGCAGGAGACAGGGCTAGTGAAATGGGCAGATGAGATTATAATGAGGCTCGTGGGCTGTGTATTGAAGTTACAGTTTTATCATGAACCATTGAAGAATTTCAAGCAAGGTATGTCACAGTCATTTTGCAGGCTGGAAGTTGCTGGGCAGAGAATGGAAGGAGGTGGCAAGGAGAGAGTCGGGGATGGGTGGACCTTTTAGGAGGGTATTGCAGGACTCAGGTGAGAAAGGATAGTGTGCTGAACCAAGATACCAGTGAAGGAGAGGGGAGGATGATGGTGTCCCATCTGGGAGGTAAATGGTTCTCTTTGGTGGTACACATGGAAGGTAAAGGCGGCTATGACCTCAGGTTGAGTAAGTGGCATGTGAAACAAACACTGTGACTTCCAGGTGCCTTCATTTTGAAAAGATCCCTTGTCCTTGTAGACATTTTCACTGCCATGACTCAATAAACCTGACCACACAACTTAGAGGAAGATGTATTTGCTCACAGTTTTTGGAGATTTCAGGGTTCAGTCCATGTCAGGTTGGGTCTGCAGAGCTCAGGGCATAGTGGTGGGAAGCAGAGAGTGGGAGAGCACTCAGATCTGCTCTCACATCATGGAGGCTGGAAGCAGAGAAAGAGAGCAAGGGGAGAAGGAACCATATAATCCCCAAGACCACACCTGCAAGGACCCCTCCTTAGCAACCAAGCCCTACTTCCAACATTGCTACCTTGTTTCCATGGGGGCTAGGGGACATTCTAAATCCAAGTCATTACATCCGTCTTGGCTGAAATTGTTGCCTGACTCCTTATTCACAGAGGTGTGTGTCAGACATCCTAAGCAACCTGTTAATCTAACTCTGTCTCCATCCTAATGAAACTGAACAGGTGCCTTTCTCCATTTAACCCTTGAAAACATGAGCACACTGGCTGATGGAAGCAGAACACTGGCCATGTGTGATGATTGTGGATTTTCTCTCGGGTACCATCTCTATTTTTATTGAACAACTGTCAGTAGGCCATGCAGCATTGCCAACAACACACTGAAAATAGCATGAAGGCAATTACCTCAGCTAAGATTAACGCGGAAAGTAAAATTGCACTTATGTAATGCTCATCTTCCAGGCACCGAGGCCAGCCCTGGGGTAGTTCCTCTGTGACTGTGTCAGCATCTTAACGGAACCACACTGTCCATGCCCATGTTGGAGGGATCCATCCTCTGCATGACTCCCTCTTCCTGCATTCCCAGCACCTTTCCTCTGAGCAGACATCAGAACGCTGAACTGTTCCCAGTGATGATTTCCCAGCGAGAAGCTGCAAACAGATGAAAGATAATATTAGCTAACAACATATCAGCACTCCTTTGGTGTTTGGCAACTACTTGTCAGTAAACTTCAGGAAAATGCTCACATTTTGGAGAATGTCAAGCCTGGGAGGAAATTTAGAGATATTTAGGCCAATCCTCTCGTTTTACAGCAGAAAACACTGGAGCCTGGGAGGATTAGAGGACTTGACTATGGCTTCCCTTGTCTCTTAAGCTTAGAGAAGGGACTAAAACCCCAGCTGCCCCTCCAGCAGGGGCATTTCCTTTACACCATTGGCCTCTTACAAGGAAATAGGGACAATCAGGAAAGCTTCCTTGTTGAATTGCTAAAACTCCCCCAGTGGGTGAAGAAAACTTTAATACAAAAGAAAAAAATCAACCCCATCATTAGCTATAGAACTGACTCCAGACCAGCTAACAAAAATATGGGGCTGACTTCCATGAGTGCTAGAGAAGGGGGACGAGAAAGCCTCCATCAGCAACTCATCGCCTACATGTGGGTCTGGTGGAATGGTACCATTTTTGTGAGAGGCAAATAATGAAAATGGTTGTGATGAGGCACAAAAGAAATATGAATAATTAATTGCTGAGGAGGGCCACTTTGGAATCCATTGTTCATATCACCACATGCATGCATGCGTGTGTGTGTGGTGCATGTGTGTGGGCATGTGTGTGTGCTTTCCTTGGAAACCTCTGCCATTGCAAACTGAGTTGGCTCATTATATCTATTATATGGTAGTAATGGGAATATTAACCCCACTACCAAAACTCACATCAGCTGGTCAGGCCAAATCTCACATTAGGAAGTAGCAGGAAAACATGGAAGGTAATGGCAATCTTAGAAAGAAATGGGATGCCCCAGGCACAGAACTTGTCCTGTGCTATGCACCTGGATCCCTATTTTAGTTAGCTGGAGAGGGAAGATGGGGAGAGAGAGAGTTGCAAAAATAATGCAGAGTTCTCACGTATCTTTCACTCAGCTTCCCTGAATGCGAACATTTTACATCATCATGTGGGACTAACCTTAATAGCTTTGTTGAGATGAAATACACATGACATACAATTCTATTTAAGACATACATTTAAATGCCTTTAGTGTAGTCACAGTTATGAGCAACCACCACTTGAAATAGTTTGAGTATTTACATCACCTCAAAAAGAAACCTCACACACTTTAACTTCCATCTCCTCTCCGACCCCCATCCCCCACAACCCAGCCCCAAGCAACTGCTCATCTGCTTTTTGTTTTGTAGATTTCCCTGTTCTGATTATTTGTTATGAATAGAGTCATATAATATTGGTATACTTAGCTATAGAATGTTCCCTGAAGAGCTCATTTATTGGTGTTTGGAATTGATGTAATTGAGTCATGAGGGGTAAATCTATTGTAATGGATTTACTGGGTCACCAGTGGATAAATCTATTGTAATGGATTTACTGGGTGGTAACCTAGGCTGGTGGGGTGTGGCTGGAGAAGGTGGGTCCCTGGGGGTGTGGCCTTAGGGATTGTGCTTATATCTTGAATCCCCTTGCTTGCTTGCTCTCTTGCTTCTGGCCTCCACGAATGAGATCAGAGCCTTGGTCTCTCCCTCTTTCTGCTTCTGGCCTCAGTGATGTGAGATCGAAACCTTGTGCTCTTCCACTCTCTGCTTCCTGCCACCATGCCCTGAAATCTGTGATCCCTGGCCTCACATGGACTGAACCCAAAATCTCTAAGGAAACTGTGAGTAAATAAATCTTCCTTCCTCCAAGTTATGTGGTCAGTCTTTTTGGATTATATCAGTATGAATTTTGACTAAAACAAATATGTAGTCTTTGGGAACTAGCCCCTTTCGCTAACTATAATGCTTTCAAGTTTTACCCATGCTGTGGTATGCATCAGTATTTTATTCTTTTAAAAATGATATATTTCTATTTTTAATTGACACACAGTAATTGTACATATTTATGGGGCACAGTGTACATACATGTGTACAATATGTAATGGTCAGATCCAGGTAGCTGGCACATCTCTCATCTCAGACGTTTATCATTTCCTTGTGTTGAGAACATTAAAAATCCTTTCTACCAGGTATTTTAAAATAATTAACTTCAATTATTTTTATTGTCAAATAATATTCCATGGATAAAACATTTTGACTACATGCCAGTTGACAAAATGGGGTGTTTCCATTTGGGGGCCATTATGAGTCATATGGACTTAATTTTGATGGAGATCAAAATGTCCAATGTGTTGCTTACAAAGCTTATTGGAAAACATGATTTTAGATCAATAAGGACCTGGAAATATCCTAATATACCACCCCTGAATTAAACTGACTTGTCCATTGAGTCACTAAGACTATCCCAGGAAGGCAAGGCTAGCACATGATAGTGGGCAGCTTGAACGTGTATAGTCTATGAATTTTCTGTCTCCAAAAGAAAAGAAAGGAATGGAGAATGCCTGCTCAGTTTCTTCTTTGAAACTCACCAATCAGGTAATCTGACCCTGTCCTTTAGAGATGTCTTAGCTTGGGTTATTCGAGAAGCAGACCCTTGGGGTAAAGATATGAACTCAAGTAGTTTATTTGGACAGTTCTGATAGAGGTGTAGGGAAGTAAAACATAGAAGGGAAGAAAGTTAATAAAGGGTTCACTTTTGGGCAAGTTAGTTTCATGGATGTTATGGTTTGGATATAGAATGCACCATAGGAAAACTCATGTGTTGGCACTGCAAAAACATTCAGAGGTGTAATAATTAAAATCATGAGGCTTCTAATCTCATCAGTGATAAATCCATCGATGGATCAATAATTTGAATGGATGTGGTAACTTAGGCAGGTAGGATGTGGCTGGAGGACGTAGGTCATTGGGGGTGTGGCATTGGGGGCTATATATGTCCCTCATCCCCTCCGCTTGCTCTCTCTGCTTCCGGCCTCCACAATGTGCCAGGAGTGTCCCTCTGCACTCTGCACACCCTACCATTGCCACTGCCATTTATGCTTCAGATCCCGCCTATGGGCTGAAACCTTTGGAACCCTGAGCCCCAATAAATCTTTCCTAAGTTATTCTTGTCTGGTACTTTGGTCCCAGTGACAGGAAAGCTTGCTAAAATAGTGGATAATTACTGCTCAGTCATACTGAGGACATCTGGGAGATGGCGTAGGTCATGTCTTAGAGTCATATCAATGGAGTAGTGTGTGGGCTCTGTATCCATCAATTCTCTCCCCCAGCACTTGCAGGGTACTCCTCAAGGGACCAGGCATCTAGTCAGTGCTGGCAGTTGGATGATGTGGCATTGAGAATGGTGATACTGAGGGAATTTTCTGGAACCCCAAGAACTACAAGGGACCAGGGTATAATAAAGTCTCCTCCTGAAAATGCTAAAGGAAGAGTTAGCATCCATCCTGATAATGAGACCTTTTGTGTAGACATTGCATAGTCAATACTGCAGCAGCACCATTGAGTTCCACTTAAATCTATAAAATGGGGACTAATTCTGTGTTTATTAAACCCCTGATATTTAGAGATAGAATCACATAGAAAGCAAAATACCGGTCCAGCTCTCCCCCCTTTTCAGCTTACTACCCAGAAGAGACGTCTTCCCTATAGAAAGAGATATTAACGTGTGGTTGTGTTTGTATGGTAGAGGGAACATCCTTTTTGAGAGAGATGATTTTGAGTTCAAATCCTGACTACAACATACAGAACCCATGTGCCCTTGAGCAAAGAGTTTAATTTATGAGAACAAGTCCTCCCAATCCATGGTTGTTCCTGCTGACGACCCACGGTCTGGTAAGAAATGAAAAGAGATCTTGATGACACTTAGCGCAGTAGCTGGTCTAGAGTGTGAGTTTAAAAATTTGTTTTTACTTTTTATACATGGAATAAGGAAGAGGTACAACAAAGAAATACCTTAACTCATTAAATAAATATGTACTGAGCTTCTACTATGTACAGAATTTTATTCCAGTTACCAGAATTTAGTGGCAAAAGATTCATATCACTGCCTATAGGAAGTATATATTCTAGGAAATCATAAACACCAGGGTTATGTTTTTACTTGTGTCTGTGTGTGTGTGCGTGCGTGTACATTACTAAGACTGAGCCCAGGGGCATTCTATCTCTGAGCCACACCCCCATCCCTATTTATTTTTTATTTTGAAATAGGTTCTTGCTAGGTTGTTGACAGTCTCGCTATGTTGCTGAGGCTGTCGTTGAACCTGCAATCCTCCTGTCTCAGCCTCCCAAGTACTGCGATTACAGGCATGCCACCACTCCTGGTTCTGTTTTTACATCTATGGTCCTATTTTTATTGTCTGGAAAAATAAGTTTCAATTTATATTGTTTACCAGGCTTTTAACTTCAAAAGATGTAAGCCTCATATCAAAGCATCCTCACATGCTCTCTCCAACCTTTAATCAAACATTTTCTGGGAGACAGTTCTCAAATATTTCTTCGCTGCTACATCAGATGGAAATCTGTTGATCCCAAGTGTCAGAAATCAAATTTCAACTACTTTAAGCAGAAAGGTGAATTTATTGAAACAAGAAAATGAATAAAAAGCTGTGAGAAAACCAGAGACATGACTGGCCCCTCAAATCGCTGGAACCAGGACCCCACAGGGATTCATTCTGTCCTGACATCCTCCCAGTGTGGCAGCTTTACCCCTTCCACACCAGATGGCAGACGATACACATGCTCATGGCTCCTATGATTTATATCTTGCAGCTCAAGCCTTAAGAGTGGTTAACCTAATTCTCTCCATTTTTGTGTACAAAATTCCTGGGGAAGAGATTCAGAGAGCTTCAGCTTTGGAGAAGTGTTCTCTATTAGACCATGTGGGTGTGTAGCTATGTGTCAGTAAGTACATGGCTAGGGCACACCTAGAATCCCATAGATCTCCACACTACCTATTAAGACAAAGAACCCCCAGAAGGCTGCTCTGCATGTCATGGTCGTCTTCCTGGTAAGAATCTTTTATTAATGGAAGCTCTAAAAGCTGGAGAAATGAACCAACGCTAGAGCAAGAAGAGGCCACGTCTTATATAGTCCACACAAGATGTCCATTAGTAGAAATGAGCCAACAATACGTTACTTTCTGCAAATTTGTCTAGTACATTCAAAACAAACACATTAAGAAGGGATTACTCATCATTTGTGTGTCAGGGAAGTAATAATAATGCCTTTATTGCACATATTAATGTTCTGGAGTGTCTCTAAAGTACTGTGGAACTTCAAAATATTTTCCAGTTTCAGAGAATTAATTAGCTCCCCTGTGGAGTAGCTCATGAGCAATATTGCCACTTTAGAGATGGAAGGATTGAGTTGGAAAGACAAGGGGTGTTGAATTATTCATCTTTTCAATATCTGTGTACCAGGCCTGTATTCCATGCATGGCTCTGGGCTCAGAGTTGTGAGGACATAATCTCATTGATGAAAAACTATAAGTTTTGAAATAGGTCTGGGAAGAGAGCTACATTGCACAGGCCTTCAAAAACCCTAAGGAATTGAGTCTTCATTATGTGGAGTCATCGTTAAAATTAAAACAAATATATAGAAAATATTGCTAATTTATTTCATGAACTGACTCTCCAATTCTTTTTTATTATTTAATTACATTAATTGTGTGTGTGTGTGTGTGTGTGTGTGTGTGTGTGTGTGTGTGGTACTAGGGCTTGAATTCCAGGGCATTCTACCTCTGAACTACACCTCCACCACACCCCCAGTCCTTTTTTCTATTTTTTTTTTTTTTGAAACAGGGTCTCGCTAAGTTGCTGCGAGTCTCACTATGTTGCTGAGACTGTCCTTGAGCCTGCGATCCTCCTGTCTCAGCCTCTCAAGTACTGGGATTACAAGTGTGGGCCACCATGCCCAGCTTGTTCTCCAATTCTTGATGGAATTATGTTCATAAATGGAGGAACAATTGATCCAGTTGCCCGAATCCTTCAAACAATTAGAACTTTGTGCAGTAAGTTCTGGATTGAAATTTATCCTATTGTATGAAGTCTGGATAAATGTGTATGACTAGTCATGCTAAATCATTTTGGTGGTCCTTATTCAGGGGAGATCTGGTTGCTGTTGAGGTCCTCTTGTGGACCCAACCACCATGCAATGAGGAAGACTAAGAGAAACTCTGAAGAGATACATAGGGAGATTCCCATCTGTAGAGAAACTAAGGTCTCTGGCCCTCAGCTCCTGTTGAACTTGTGACCAGCCAACTGCCAGGCTGGTGAGAGAGCCACTTGGGAAGCACATGCTCCTGTCCTGAGTCAAGGACTCCAGAGGACACTGAGTGGGGCGGGGCCAGCCTTCTCAGGGAGCTTTGTCCAAACTCCAGATTTAGGCTGAATTAATGATTGTTGTTGTTTTAAGCCAAGAAGCTTTAGAGTGTTTGTTACTAAATGGAACACCTTCTACAAAGGATTTATGGTAATAACATCTTTATGCATGATCCCTTTCATTTATTAGACAGTAAGATCTCAGGCATCCCAACTATTCAGATTCCAGAAACTTAATTCCTGGAGGGTGAGAAAAATACATTTCCCTTTCTGTAGAGAGCTCCAAAGAGAGAAGACAATTCAAGATTTAAGGAATTTCCTATACATGTGGAATTTTCTGGAAAATTCCAATTTTAAAACAGTTAAGCAGAAAACATCAATAAAAGCTGGGCGTGGTTGCACATGCTTATAATCCCAGTACTTGGGAGGCTGAGCCAGGAGGATCCGGGTTCACGGCCAGCCTCAGCTACTTAGTGAGGCCCTCCACAACTTAGTGAGACCCTGTTTCAAAATAAAGAATAAAAAAATAGGGCTGGGGGTGTAGCTCAGAGGTAGAATGCCCCGGGTTCAATCCCCAATACTGCAAAAAAAAGAAAACATCAATAAATCATATTTTTGTACATCTCTATAATATTTCTAATATATGAACAACATTTACAAAAGATCCACCTCTGACCCAGATAGGCCACTGCTATAGATGTGAAGGTCATTGAATCTTATGACTCTTCAATGCTAGGCTTTCTTCTCTTGTTCACTAATCAAAAGTTATAAATATAGCTTCCGATGCCTCTTTTCTCCTTTTACCTATTTTTTAATTGGCTGTCAAGACAAGGCAGAGGTAACAACCAATCAGCTCTTCCTATTAAATAGCATATTTTGCTGAGCTGGACTTGACTCCTGGTTGCTACAAAACAAATCTAAGTTTATATCAGAGGTGACAAACTCCATGCCCTGTCATTTATCCTTTTTATAGCATGCGTGACACCAACAGTCAGCAAGTCATGCTGATGACTTGTTGACGAATCAAATAAAAAAAGCAGAAAGCCACCAAGTCTAGAGGTTTCCCATGTCAATAGTTAGAAATATTTTTAAATTTTAATGAAAAAATAACTAAATGAAAAACATTCTACTGGGTCTTACTCTATGGTTTCTACTTTATGATTACTATAAAAGATTTAAGCACTGAAAACCCCAGTACCAAAAGGTATAATTGTTACCACTGTTAATACTGGAGTATATATTGCTATAGACATAAGTCTCCCTATATATTTTTACCAGAAAAATATTATAGTTTAAGCTTACCTTTATATATTTAATAATTGACCATGAAAACCATGTTTAGATTTTACCATGTGTGATGAACTGTACTAAGTGCTTCACAGATACTATTTCAGTTTTTTTTAACATTTATTGAATATTGATTAGGTGCCAAATTGTCTAGTATGTGTTTTATTTATTTTTAATATACTTTTATTGTTGCATTATAACTATAGATCATCATGAGGTTCAAAGTGACACAAATGTATGTGCATACAGCACTTGGTGTGTTTTCCTCCAGACCCCTCTGGTCCCCCTCACTCCTCATACATGTTATTGAGATTGGTAGTGATAACTTACAGCATTATTTGAACTGCTTCCTTCATCAAGCCTCCTTTCTACCTCCCCACTCCCCTTCCCCAATCTCCTTCCACTCTTCTACTGGCCTCTATCATTTATCTAAAGTCTCTCTTGTTTCCTACTTTCTCTCTAGCTTCTACATATGAGAGGAATCGTATGACCCTTGACTCTGAGACTGGTTTGTCTCACTTAGCACAATATGCTCTAGTTCCATTCATTTTTCTCCAAATGACATAATTTTGTTGTTCTTTATGGCCGAGCAAAATCCCATTGTGTGTATGTATCGCATTTTCTTGACACACAACAACACTAAGAGGTAAATAACATCAGTCTAATTATACAGCTGAGAAATTGGAGGTTCAGACCCAAGATCACATAGCCAGCAAGTAGAAATGCCTGGTTTTAAACCAGATCTGTTAACTCCAGATTTCAATTGTTATTATTCTGTGTGTCATCTTGTGCATGCAAAATTTTTCAACTAAAATTATAGCCATCATCTATGACAATATTCACCTATTCACTTCCAACAACAGTTTAATATCATAGTAATAGTCCATTGTGTAGACCTACGAAATATTTCACTATTCTTCTCTTGTTAGACATTTGAGTTTGGTTTTGTTTCCTCTCAAACTTTCACTAATATAAACAACACTGCAATGGATATCTTCATAGAGAAATCTTGTACATCCTTAATTATTTTCTGAAGGAATATTTACGAGTAGAGTCACTGGGACAACAATATGCTAACATTTTAAACATTTAATAATAACGCCAAATAGCCTTCAGAATGATGAGACCACATTACAAACCTGCTATCAATATGTATTCATGTCTGGTTTCTAAAATCTCGTTTTCAAAAATGCAAATATTAAAAAAATTAAATGTCAGCTGGGTGTGGTGGCGCACGCTTGTCATCCCAGTACTTGGGAGGCTGAGACAGGAGGATCGCAGGTTCATGGCCAACCTCAGCTACTTAGGGAGGTCCTCTTCAATTTAGTAAGACCCTGTTTCAAAATAAAGAATAAAATGGGGCTGGGGGTATAGCTCGGAGGTAGAATGCCCCTGGGTTCCATCCCCAGTACCAAAAAAAAAAAAAAATTAAATGTCAAACCACAGCCTTTTAGTTCACAATATTTTAAATTGTAGAAATAGAGCTGGGCATGGTGGCATATACCTATAATCCCAGTACTTGGGAGGCTGAAACAGGAGGAT
>PVJS01004785.1:0-67284 GCA_004027185.1 Glis glis
CGCTACGCCCCCGGCCCTATTTTTTATACTTTATTTTGAAACCGGGTCTCACGAAGTTGCGGAGGGCCTCACTAAGTAGAGAGAAAGAGAGAGAGAGAGAGAGAGAGACAGAGAGAGCTGAGGCTGGCCGCGAACCCGGATCCTCCGGTCTCCGCCTCCCAAAGTACTGGGATTACAAGCGTGCGCCACCACGCCCGGCGTCCATATTAATTACTATAAGAAAAACACCTTAGCTAAATTATCTCTATAAAGATATTTATTAAGCTTGCAGTTTGGAGCCTGAAAGTTCAAGATTGGGTGGCCCTAAAGATTTAGGGCCTAATGAGCAGATGACTTCATAATGGCAGCAGTGTAAGTGTGTGGGAAAAAGAGATCACATCTCAAAACAGGAAGGCAGAGAACCATCAGGGGTTGGGCCAATTCTCATTCTTGTAGCAACTCACTCGTGTAAGAACTCAAGGTCCCATTCCTGCGTGTGGAGGAAGCACCCTAGTGACCTAAGGACATTCCACTAAGCCCCACCACTTAAAGGTCCCATTACCTCCTACATAGACACAATGGTGACCAAGGCTCGAACACATGGACCTTTGTGAGACAAACTGCCTTCAAAATCATAGCAACTACATTGTCTGAAGACCCTGCGTTACTTGTTTGTCTAGTCTTAACTTCCTCAAGACTTCAAATAAAGCTTTCAAACTCATACTTCAGAGGAGAGAAGCAAGATACTATTCTTCCAATTCCCTTTAATCTGCTCTTGTACTTTGGGAGCCTCCATTTCTACTTTTGCCTGTCTTGTTGTTTATTTATCTTTTATCTTTTCCCAAAAGTATGGAAATATGGAGGTTGAAGAATGTGAACTGACTGGGGCGAAGAGCAAAGGAGAGGGGAGAAGATTTGCTGAGATAGATGAAATGTAGTTGTGCTTTTCTATTTCCCTTGATCCAAACCAAAGGGAAACAAAAATGATCTAACATTACTTATTCCAAAACTGCCAAAGAGGATTATAAAATCTGTGCACAAATCCAAATGAATGTGCTAATGTATAAAGAAGAATTTCCTTAGAATAATATTATATAGATAGAAACAATTCTTAGTATAGCAGATGTCAATTCAAGAATTTCTGTTTCCCTTTTACAAAGTAAGTTTTCCATTGACATTATATGTGTTTGTTAAAAGCAAATTTCAACTATTATGTAAATTTGTACCTAACAATATCTGTTTTAGACTTAAAATAGCCCTAGGATAAAATATATTGATTTTAGGGAGGGCTTTCGATGAATTATAACATTTGCAGCTTCTCCTAAATAGTGGACAATTCTACGAATTTCCTTTATTTCATTTCCACAATCATTCCTATAAAGAAAACTATTTTGACATCACAGAAATAAGAGCTAGACAAAAAAGAAGAGAACATATAGATCATTTTCAATTTCTTAAAGTGTTTCAAGAAGTGGTCTTAAGGTTTTTTTCCACTCCCATTGCCTACAATTTCAACCACTCAATGTGCTTAGGATTCTTGCCAAGAAATTTAGCCAAATTTGTTTTAGATTTCTGATAGGACATCTTTATAGCAGATTTATTTTTAATTCTTCCTCTAGGGGCTTTGTGCTCTATTTTTTAAAATTATATGTATCTCCTTGGAATGTTACTAATCTTCAGGTTCATAATATAAAAAAAAATCTTGGCTGGTTTTTGAACATAGCTAAAAGAAAACAGATAACTGATTCTTCCTTACTCTAGTGAATCTTTGAATAATGCGGTCTTTAATTAATGGGAGTAATAAATGTTCATTCATTCATTTTGGCCAACAAGGTTCATGATTATTTCAGTTCCAAGGACTATATAGTGCAGATATAATGATATGGCAGCTTCAATCTTAAGAAGTTTCCAGTCCACGGGCATATTATGAAAACCCAATACATGTGCCATTTGTACTATTGCAAAGATCCATATAGGATGCTGGGGTGACAGAGAGAGCAGGGCGGACATGATAGAAAAGCTACTATTAAAGTTGAATTTTGAAGGATAAACAGAAAATACAGAAGGAGTGGGTGTGAGCAGGAGTGAAAAGAGTTATTTCCTGGCTCTTTGTTGGGCCCTTTTGTCATTTATAGGTATTCTTACATCCTATGACCTCTCCTCTAGTTACATAGCTATCTATTCCAATTGAGTTCATATGATTACCCTATTTATTTCTATAGTCTGACTTTTCCCCCGAATTCATGATTTATATCTAACTGCCTATCTAATATTGTACCTGGGCATTTAAGGTCACATTTTGCATGTATAAAATAGAACTGTTAACTACCTGCTACCAATTTGTTCTTTCTCTAGTATTTCCTGTCTCATGAAATGGCATCACTTTTCACACAGGTTTTAGATTTCTTTTCTTGCTCCTTACATCTGTCTAGCAACAAATTCTATTTGCTTTACCTTCAAATTAGATCTTGAACGTGACTCTTTGCTACTACTGCTCTGCCTCAGTCATCTCTCCTCTAGATCACTGCAAGAGTCTCCCAGTTTCCCTACTTCCATCTTGCCCTGCTCATAAGCTAGGTCATGTCAAGTCCTTGCTCAAATTCTCCAGTGGCTTCCTATTATGAAATAAAACTTGAAGTACTGAACATGACTTTGAAACCTTCACATGATCTCCCTAGGTATCTCTCTCTCTCTCTCTCTTCCTCACTTATCTTCTCAGGCTGCTCTGTCCTTTCTGCTGTTTCTTGAATATGGAAACTCCTCAGTACCCTCACACTTGTTATTCCTTGTCTGAAGTGCCCTTCCCTCCCATAGCCCACATGACTTGTTTCCTCTATTTAAGTCTCAGCTCAAGTCACCTCCTTGGATTAGCAAAATTAGTAAATCCTTCTTTCCCCACAGTCTCTATTATCTTGCCCTAGTTTATTCTTCTTCATAACATTTATTACTATGCAAAATTTATCATGTATCTATATAAGCTCCACGATGGCAGCAACCCAGTCCATTTTATTCACTGTTACATGTCTAATACCAAGAAAAGGACACAGCACATAATTTCTCATTCTCTTGGAGCAAATTAGGTAGAAATGTTTAGTAGTATATATGAGCATGAAATTAGGAAGAAATATCCCACACAGAGTGTGCCAATCAGCTTTTTGTTGCTGTGACAAGAATAGCTTAGAGGAGAAAAGATTTTTTGGCTCATGGTTTCAGAGGCTTGGTCCATGGTTGGCCAGCTCCAAGGCAGAAATATCATGGTGGCAGGATGTGGTGGAAGAGAGGCTCTCAGCTCATGGCAGCTGGGAATAGGATGGTGGTGGGGGCAGGACCAGATATAGTCCTCAAGGCCATGGCCCCTGTGACTCACCTCCTCCAGCCATGCCCCACCATGCTCCACCCCAGCCTTGCTGCATTGGGAACCATGATTTCAACTCATAAGCCTTTCTGAGGGGATATTCCATATCCAAACCATAACATAGTTAGATACTGAATTCTGGGAGAAGATGGATATAGACAGTATAGGTGAATTCCTAAAAGTGATAAGTCCGTAGTAGCCCATATCCCTCATTTAACAAGTAGTCAGCTTAAAAGCAAAAGTTGCACTAGTAAAGTTTTAAATATTTTTCCTGCCTCTCTGGTGAGGGTTCTTCTTCTTTCCATCTCTTCCTTCCTTAGGCATTGCTTCATTTCACACTGCTTCATTTCAGTGTGTCTCATTTATCTAGAACAGTGTGGATCCTCCACCTCAGCAGCTCATGTTCAAGGGTAAAAGATTTTTATATATTTATAATAGTATTTATAGTTATAAAATGTATATGATATGGCTGGGCGTGGTGGTACACACTTGTAATCCCAGTACTTGGGAGGATGAGACAGGAGGATCGCAGTTTCGCAGCCAGCCTCAGCTACTTAGGCCTCCGCAACTTAGTGACACTCTGTTTCAAAATAAAGAATAAAAAATAGGGCTGGGGGTGTAGCTCAGAGGTAGAATGCCCCTGGGTTCAATCCCCAGTACCACAAAAAAAGTATATACACACACATATATACACATGTATAAGTGTATATACATATATATATATATATATGTATGTATATATATGTATATATATGTATGTATATATATGTATATATATGTATGTATGTATGTGTATATATATATATATATATTCACAAACACATAATATTAATACAAGTTAGAAAGTACATGTCTTCATCATCATGGTCAAACACTAGGAAAGTTTGGAGGATGAATTTAAGTTGGAGGTTCAAGGAATGAAGAAGATATTCAAACTATATCCTAAATTAATAGGCATGATTTAGTGAGGTAGAGAAGAGGAAATCATGGACAAATTCACAGAGGTAGGAGGGCACAGGATATTTTGGAAAACATGTTCTCAACTCGCCACATCATAATCTATGAGTTTTTATTTTGACAATTGAAATTATACTTATATAGCATACATTTCAGCTGTTCACATTTTCTTTGTATGCCAAAGAAAATCAAATGTGAGTTACTTTTATCATACCTAATGGCATCATTATGTGGCAAAAAGGTATAGTTTTATTTAACCTGTGTATGTTTACAAATCTTGTTGCAAATTTACAAGTTATATGACCAGACAAATGTCAATCTTAGTTTTCTGTTCATTCCTAATTTCAAGGGTCATTCATACTCTGTGCTGAAGGAGTTAGACCAGTGGTATTTTATTAATAAGATTGCCAATCTCATCCTGAACTGAGGTCACGCCAAAACAGTGACTTCTGGAGTGATTTGAAAAGTGTCAGAGATCTCTCTTCCAAGAAATATCTCCCTCATTGCTCTTCTGGAAATTCTAGAGACCATCTTTTGAGGTATCAATGGTTTCTTTGACAGTGATTCCTTAAATCATTAGTTTTCCAACTTTTGTGTCAGAGAATAATCACCTGAGGAATATTGTTTAGTATTTAGCATTTCCAATTCAGTAAATGGGTCCAGAACTATGATTTTAGCATATGGTACAGGGATCCAGAGACCAGACTTTTAGAAGCACTGCCTTAGAGGGTGAACAATCCACAAGTCTAGTAATTCATACCTTAGAGAGATGCATTTAATTAAACAGCTTCCTCTCTAATAGCAGTTTCAGATCATCTGGAATTGAATAAATAAAGATAAGAGGTTAGGAATAAGGCATCATCCTAAATAAGTGTGCACTGATGGAACAAAAGCCTGAATGAGATACTGGGCATCTGCAAACAAAAGCATATAAGGAATATTTTTCTCAGTAAGTAGAGAGGGATACACAAAGGTTAAAAAAAACCACTGAAGATTCTTTGACTACTTCATGGCCATATATTTTGTGTGCTAATTTTTGTCAATTATTGTTTGATCTATTTCATATGATTTACATCTTTTTTTTCCCACTGGGCATTCCTTACATTTAGTTTAAACCATTTGGGAACGTGCTTAAGAAGCATTTGTTTGAAAATTTAATGACAGTATTTTGGTATGAGAAAAACTATAGTATGGAAATATTTCTGTTCAGTCTACCAAGAGCCAAGAGGATTTGGAAAAGAAAACCATGCTCTGTACAATAGTTTTTCTGGTCAGTTTTTTTTGTAATTTATTGGAATTTTTATAAAACATCATGTTCTATTTGTTATCTTTTACAATATTGTGATTTCTCTCTGCTTGGGGCTTAACAATTACATGAACACATGCATGGCTCTTAAGACCTAGTTACTACTCTTTGGCAGCCCTACATGTCAAAAAGACTTATTCTCTAGTTTGTATCAGTTTAAGCATTAAGGGTAATGTCTTTGGCTTGACCAGCAAGCTATTTTATTGTCTAACTAAATGTTTAATCTCTGCAGCAGCTCTTCATAACTCCCACTTCATAGCAGTGCTGGTGACACTTCTTATTTTAACAGTGTCAAATTATGCCCAATTTATTTTGTTGGATTTCCTTGTTGTGAACTGTTATGTGTTCTCCAAACCTCCTTTCTGGAAGTTAACCCACAGCAGGGAGACACTTGTCACAAGGTGACTTTACTAGCAGTCCTTTCTCCTCGGTGATAGAATTGGCTCACCTGCCAGCTTCCAATGGCTCCCCCCAAACACATAATGGCTGCTTCCCACTGAGATCTGAAGCAACCCCCTGTATCTTGGAAGCTGGCCAAAATGACACTGCTGAGATACACAACTAGGAACTTTGTTATGTTTTCTGATGTGGAAATGGGACAATGGAACAGTGAACAAATCTTCCTAATTTGAAACTCTCCTTGGTGGATTCATGTTAATTCTACATTTAGTTTGGGGTTTAAAAATGGGAACATAATCTTGTAAAAAGACATTTAAAAAAATAAGCAGTCAGTTTATAGAGATCTGAATAAAAGTCCTCAAAATATATAATACATAGCATTAACAACTAGGCGCCCTTAGCTACTCTTACAGCTCTGGGATTTTTGTTCAGTTGCACTAAAAAAAATATCTATTTCTGATATAGTTGAGATAAGGTTATTTATTACTTTCAGAAAGATACCAGGCGTTACAAATCTAATAACTACAAGTATCATATTTTGACTTTTTTAGCTTATTATGTTGAACTCATTACTCACCATGAGTGGAATTTTTGTGACAACAAATTCTAGAATCTGAATTATAGAGAGTCCATTCATTTCTTTGTTTGGTTGCTTTGCTTCTCATCTCAACGGTGATGATTTTCAGTTTGTTTGAGACCAAATTATAGTGATATGCATGCACAGTTCCCATTAGTGTCAATAGGAATTACGCACAGTGACGGAAGAATAGACCCCATATGTTTATGAGAAATGAGTGATTTGAAGCATCTGTGAAACATTCTTAAAGGCGGCTCTATCACCGCATGCAATCCCAGCAAGGATTTAAAAAAAAAAAACAAAAAAAATTTTCCGCATTATGTAGACTTTAAGGAGCTTATCACTATAACTAAACTATGCTTTAAAAAATCTTTACCTTTAAACCACACACCACATAGAACACTCTATAAGTGTAAAAATAACTTTAAAATATGGGCATCCCATTCCAAACAATGTTTCTTTTTGTGCTACTTCCTGTGTGTTTTTTTATATAATATCAGCATTTTGATTATATATAATCCTTCTCAGATAATATAGAGTCGTGCTTGGCAGATATTTTTTAACTGTTTTATTTTAGAATAATTTTAGACTTACAGAAAAGTTGCAAAGATAGTACAAAGATTCCCTTCAGTTTCCCTTAATGCTAACATCTTACATAAGCATGGTACAGTGGTTAAAATTAAGAAGCTACAGAGATACAATATAATTAATAGACCTGACTCATAATTTGCTACATCTAGCCAGGGTGGTGGCACACGCCTGTAATCCCAGTACTTGGGAGGCTGAGACAGGAGGATCACAGGTTCAGGGCCTACCTCAGCAACTTAGCAAGACCCTGTTTCAAAATAAAAAGGGCTGGGAGTATAGCTTTGAGATACAATGCCCCTGGATTCAATCCCAAACACACACACACCCAAAATTGCCATATCCTTTTTCTCTACTAGCTTCAAATCCAAGTATTATGATGTATTCAATCCTGGTGTCTCTTCACTTAACCCTCATGACAGTTTTTCAAGTCTTTCCTTGTTTTTCATTACATTGATAATTTGGGGAGGTATTTTATGTGATGTCCCTCAGTTTGAATTTTCTAATGTTTTCTTATGATTAGACTAGGGTTATGGACTTTTGAAAAAATTCCAGAGATGAAGTGTTTTTTTTTAATCACACCTGGGAATACATGATATGAACATGATTTGATGAGGGTGATATTAACTTGATCACTGAATTAAGGTGAAAAGAAAGGTACTAATTTTCCTTTTCTACAATTATGTGGGCAATGAGTCACTAGTCTAACCTATTGCCAAAGGGAAGAACACTAAGCTTCACCTTTTGAAAGGATTATTTGCAGATATTATTTAGAGCTCTGTAAGGATTTGTCATTTCTTAATTCACTCAATCCTGTGTTTATGTCAGTAAACTTTTATCTATTACATCTTCATATTTTACCTTTGTCCCACTCACTCTCTTGCTCCTTCTTCCTTCTGGGATTTTTCAGACTATGCATGTTAGATACTCTGAAATTACCCAGTAGATCTCAGATTCTCTGCTCCATTTTCCTGCATCCTTTTCTTTTTACTCTTTATGTTTTCATTTGGGAAATTTCTACTGATATATCTTCAAGGCCTATGTTTGGTTGTGTCAAATCTACTTATGAGATCATCAAAGAAACTCTTTGTTTCTGTTACTGTGCATTTGATTTTTAACATTTTTACTTGACTCTTTCTGATAGTTTCCATCTCTCTTCTGCAATCACCTTTTCAATCTTGTATGTTGCCTACCTTTTCCCTTACAGCCTTTAACATATTAATCATAGATATTTTAAATTCCCTGTCCAAAGCTGGATGTGGTGGTACACACTTGTAATCCCAGTACTTAGGAGGCTGAGACAGGAGGATTGCAGGTTCAAAGCCAGCCTCAGGAAGGCACTTAGCAACTTAATGAGACTCTGTTTCAAAATAAAAAATAAAATAGGTCTGGGGGTGTAGTTCAGAGGTAGAACACCACTGGGTTCAACACCTAGTACCACAACAAAACAAAACGACAACAACAAAATATATATTTGCTGTCCAACATCTGGTCATATGTGAGTCAGGTTCTGATGATTATATTGTCTCTTGTTTTTTCTTGACAATTTTATTTTTATGCTTCAATTTTTTTTTAGTGAAAGACGAACATATTGTATATGACAGAATACTGAAGTGTTTTTTCTTAGAGATGAACATGCCTTTTGTTTTGTTAGAAGTTTAGTGTGGATGTTTCTCTAGTAAGAATTTGGATGAAGCATGGAGTTTATTGTGCTATGATTACCCTCATTTCATCAAATTTCTCTGCATGATTCCTTGTTATTGTTTTGTCTTTTGGCTTTGGATCTTCCCTTTGTGCTGTTTCTCAGGTACAGTCTGTCTATTGTAGCTTTTTCAGTTGTATTTCATTATTATTTTCCCCAACACTTAGTATGATGGTGGTGGGTGGGGTAGAGGAACGTTATGTAATGTTAAATCTCAGCATTAAGGAAGTCTAGATGTAATGCTGGGTCCAGCAAATATATACTTTCGCCAAGAAGGGAGTTTCTCCTCTACTCCTTCTCTGTCTCCCGTTGCAGCGTGGGACTCTACCAGTATCTTCAGGTGACCATTTTGATGCCTTTTTCATTGCATTACCAAGGCTTTGGTTCTTTCAGGGAGACGATTTTGGGAACAGTCTTATACTAGCTTTTGTTCTTTTCCCCCAGCCAGCACCACAGGAGGAGATTTCTCAGTCATTCTATTGACTTTTCCTTATGACCTTCCTAGAGTAAAAATCTACAATAAAGTACTAACTCATTTATGTCTGTGGCCCCTGATGTTTCACACTCTCCCACTAGCCCACACCAAGCCTTTAGTATTTGTTAGAAATGTGCTAGCCTGATTTTATTTATTTATGGTACTGGGGATTGAACCCAGGGGCATTCTACCTCTGTGCTACACCCCCAGCCCTATTTTATCTTTTATTTTGAAACAGGGTTTCACTAAGTTTCTGAGAGCCTTGCTAAGTTGCTGAGACTGGCCATGAACCCGCAATCCTCCCGCCTGAGCTTCTTGAGTACTGGGATTACAAATGTGTGCCACCATGCCCAGGTAGCCTAATCTCATCAGCTTGTATAGTGTTCAGGAGGTCTTTCCCAGGTAAGAAAAGGCTCTGTTTCTGTTATTACCTGCAAGCACATCTCTCTCTCTAGGTTTGATATTAGTGGTTTGCCCTTCAACCTCAGTGCTGTGATGGGTTCAAGGAAAGTCATTTATGCAGGGTTTGTTGTTATTGTTGTTTGTTTGTTTTTTACTTTTTTATTGTTGTAAAGTGGAAATAACTCTAACTCTTTTGTTAACTCCCCACCTGCCTGATTTGAAATTGGAAGACTCACGTGTTTTTTGAAGCTATATTCATATGCACCAAGTGATTTTAAATGATCAAAGAAGTCAAGATGGGTTTATTTAAAAAAAATTAGACCTTTTTTTGGCTAATTTGATAGTTCACATCCTGATAGTCAAGTGATATTGTGCATATAGTCAAAACTAGTGTGTAGAACAAAAATATAATATGTGGATAGTCTTTTGCCCATAGAATCAATGAGTTAGGTACTGTGATCTCTCTCTCTCTCTCTCTTTTTTTTTTTTTTGGCTGTACTGGGGATTGAACCCAGGGGCATTCTACCTCTGAGCTACACCCCCAGCCCTATTTTGTTATTCTTTATTTTGAAATAGGGTCTCACTAAGTTGTGAAGGGCCTCACTAAGTAGCTGAGGCTGGCCACAAACCCAGATCCTCCAGTCTCAGCCTCCCAAGTACTGGGATTACAAGCATGAACCACCACACCTGGCTCTGTGATCTCTTTTTAATTACTAGTTTCTTTTAGTTTCCCACCCTCCCCTTCATTTTAGTGTACACAATGTTGAGAATAGAAACTATAGGGAGGAATGTCATTGAGGTTTTGGGTAGAATCAGGCTGGCCTCTGTAGACTCTAAAACAAAGAGCAGAAGGACTATGAAGTCTCCTGGCCTGGCTGACCTAGTGGAGACTGTGGCCCAACAGCATCACAGACAACTGTTAGGAAGGGGTTCGAAGAGCTTAACTGGTGAAAAGATAGGAAATATCCTGTCTAGAACATGTGCACAAACCTGGGTATTTTGTCCATCTTTCTTTGGTATCTCATAAAGATTTTTGTGTTCTTCTTCAGATGGAAGTATCAGGAAATAAACATGCTTCTGTTTAAGTTTTGGGTCCTCTTGGGAGGTGTCTCTATATCCTAGCTAAAATAATGTGTTATGGGAGAGGGGTGGCCATGCTGATCCAGTTTTGCAGCTCCTTGGGGCTCTTTCCTGTCATGAAGACAGCTTGTTCGTACTTGTTGGCTGGATGCAAAGGACCCAGAGGACTTGGAGATTGTGGAGCCACAAAGTAGAAGGCTTCTTGTTTCCCAAATCACCACATAGTTGGGAGGCATCTACTAGCTATAGACTGCCTTAAACTGTCAGGTGATTAATAAATAATCCATTTTTATATATACTGGGGATTGAACCCAGGGGCATTCTACCTCTGAGTTCCACCCCCAGTCCTATTTTCTTTTAATTTTTATTTTGAAACAGGGTCTTGCTAAGTTGCTGTGGCTGGCCTCAAAGCTAAGATCCTCCTGTCTCAGACTCCCAAGTACAGGGATTGCAGGCATGAGCCACCATGCCTGGCTAATAATTTACTTTTTTTTTTTTGTGTGTGGTACCGGGGATTGAACCCAGGGGCGTTCTACCTCCGCGCTACACCCCCGGCCCTATTTTTTATACTTTATTTTGAAACCGGGTCTCACAAAGTTGTGGAGGGCCTCACTAAGTAGAGAGAGAGAGACAGGGAGAGAGAGAGAGAGAGAGAGAGAGAGAGAGAGAGAGAGAGAGAGAGCGCTGAGGCTGGCCGCGAACCCGGATCCTCCAGTCTCCGCCTCCCAAAGTACTGGGATTACAAGCGTGCGCCACCACGCCTGACTATAATCTATAATCTACTTTTAAAAATTGTCAGGAGCCCTATTACAGGCCAGCTGTGGTTGCAGGGGAAGTTTCAGTGGCAAGATCCCTAGAGAAAAGAATAAACATGGAGTCACCACCTGGAGGAGAACAAACATCAACTTTATTCACAGACCCGTCCCTTATATAGGATTCTAGGCAAAATGACAGATGTCCACACCAGCATGATGTGCACATGTGTGTTACACTTTGCCTAGTCATACTTACATAACTATGTACACATCTGTGACTGCATGAGATGTGTGCACATCTGTGGTTGTGTGAGATGCGCACACATCTGTGGCTGTGTGGGGTCATGTCTTCACCACTGGCCTGTACTTCCTCTGGGCTCACCATACTCCACCCTCTATAGGGTGGTGGTGTGACATGATTCTTGGGGTAACCATCCAGCATTTCAATTGATCATAAACCTGTTCGCCTGCTCTATACAAAAAGGTGCTATGCTTACAAACTCTACGTGTTCCCCTGTTAACCAGCCCCACCTGTTTTCTATACTATATCCCAACAAGGGAGGTGTGTTATTATGGTCTTGGTGCAATAAGTCGTCTATTACATGGTGTCATTTATCCCATCTGGGCTGCTGTGTTTCCAGGCTCATAAGGTAGTCCAGTTGTCTGCAGTAGCAGGGACAATTCACCATGGGAGACCTTCAGCTGCTTCTACTGGTAGTTTGGTGCAGACCCAGCATGGGAGGTGTTGTGCAGTCTTGCAAAGGTATACCCCCAGAAAGCAGGCTATTCCCTACCATTAACCTGGATGGTAGGATAGGGCAGGAAGAGAGACCATCATAGGTAAGTCCTTCCCTTCTGGGAGGATGCAGGTGACATGCTTGTCTTGTGAGAGAACAGTAGCTGGAATAGTGGACACTCTAGGGCGATGGTACCACACCAAAGCACCCTGGTTAGGAGGTAAAGGGTTGGAAACATCCTCCGCAGTATACAATGGAATAGACCATAGTGTTATGACCTGTGCACCTTACAAAATCATGCCTTCTGCCATGGGGGAAGTGTGAACTGTATTGGGCAGGGCCAGGCAGCTATTAAGGGTCCAGTTGTAACTCAGTCTTCTGTCCTGGGGCCCCATGGCCCCAGGAGTGCAAGTCATGGTTCCTGAGAAACCTGCAAATGCCAGGGATGCTCCCAGACTTCTTGCTTCCCTGGGACCAAGGGTTTAGGTGCAGGAGTAAGAGGGCTCCTCCTCTCACTTCTGGTGGCAACCGGAGTCCCTTCGAGCTTCCTGTTACCTTCAAAGTGAGGGCATTCCTGATGTTACCTCATCTAAGGGGGGCTGTCCAGTGCAGTGAGGTTTCTCCTTTAAAAGTCACGCTGCCATGGGTACATGTGACCACCACTTCTTCCAGTGGGGGGGGGGGGGCAAGGCCTTCAGCTTCTCTTTTAGGAGTCTCTTAAAACATTCTATCATTCTGAGTGCTTGGGGACAGTAGGGAACATGCATCTTCCAATGTATTTCATTGTCATTAGCCCAGGTCTGTACTTGTCGGCCTGTAAAATGAATACCTCTGTCACTTGCCACTACCAAGGGCCGACCATAGGCCACTGAAAACCGTTTGAGGGCAGCTACAATATGTCACTAGTCAGCCTGCACTACAGGGTAGGCAAAACCAAAACCTGTGGCTGTATCCATGACCGTCAGAATATACCTGAGCCCCTGATCCATTGGCAGTGGGTCAATATAGTCAACTTGCCATTCCTAGACAGGTTGAGTACCTTGGGGAACCTGTCCCATGGTTGTGGGAACCCTACATCTCTGTGGGTGATGGTCTGCACACCAAGGACACTTCTGTACAGCATCTTGCTCTTGAAAGTGGTTAAGAGGCAGTCCCCACTGCTGGGTTACAAACCCCATGGTGCAGGCACCTACATGTCCTAACTTCTTATGGAACCACGATGTCACTGTCAAGGACTCCAGGGGTAGTTGGAGAGCCCGACCTTTCACTTAAGTAGCAGTGACATCATTACTGGGGGCCTGCCAAGGCCTGTGCCCCTGAACATTATGTACTATAGCTCCTTCTTGAAGGCCCCATTTCCACAGGTCATTCCACATATCCTTGCCCCACAATGGGTGGTGCCCAGTCAACTAATCTTGTGCTGCCCATTGGGGCAATCACAAATTTAGTCCCTGGTAGACTGCCCAGCTGTCTGTACAGATATCCAAAGGCCCAGTCTCCTACATGAGAACTAACCCGACCACCCAGAGCTTGGCCCATTGGCTGGAGCGTCCGACACTGGTCTCATACCAAAACCTTTCTGTGGTGGGCTGTAAGGCCACAGTTGCCCACATGGCGGTTACCCATGACAAGAGCCATCAGTACATCATGCTTCCGTGAATATGGGGGTTGTCCCTTCCTCATAGGGATTTGCAGCATCTCCCACTTCCATGGGTTCTGAGGGCGCTGTCACTCAGAAATGCACTGGCACCAATAAAGCTTTCCCTTCCGCATAGAGACTTGGGGCGCTTCCCACTTCCATGGGTTCTGAGAGGGCTGTCGCTTGGAACTGTACTGGCCCCAGCGAAGTATGTAACAGTTCAGGCAAAAGGTTACTACAAAACCATGCTTGCTGTTCTAAATATGCACCCCAGTTTGTCAGAGTGGGCACTTGGGCTATTCCTGTCTGGGAGGTCAGAGTCCAGGACCTCAGCCAACCTTCAATAGTGTAGGTGGTCTGCACCACCACTGACCTAGTACCTGTAGTGGGTTCATAAGCTAAGAGGGCAGCATATATGGCCTCTAACTGTTTCTCAATGAGGAAGTAGCAGACCTCTGCCCCTTTCCATAGCTGTCACCAAAATCCAGTTGGGCTATTCCTAGCTCCCTGTTTCTACCATAACCCCCGTCCAAAGTCTGCATCATCCACTTGGACTCTTAGCAGGAAAGGAAGGACGGGGTCTACTACCCACAAAGTTTGTGCCTGTGTCACCACCCTCTTGGTGGCAGTAAATGCAGTTTCCATTTCAAGGGTCCAATCCCAGGTTCCCCCCTTATGAACAAAGCAGTGTAAGGGGTGCATAAGCATAGCTAAGTGGGGTATAAATGTTTGCCAAAACCCCAAAAGACCCAGATACGTCTGCAACTGTCTCACCGTTTCTGGCCAGGGATATGCTTGTATCTTATCTACCACTGCTTCAGGTATTACCTTTGTCTTACCCAACCAGACAACTCCCAATAATTTGACAGACTACCCAGGTTCCTGGACGTTGTCTTTGTTGACAGCCCACCTCCATTCCTGGAGATTGGCTCAGAGACTGCATGCAGCTGCTTCTAACTCTGTAAGAGAATCAGAGGCTAGCATAATGTCATCAATATAATGGTACAACCATACAGTCTCAGGTTTCTTCAAGAGCCCAAGTCCTGTGCCAACAGACCATCACACAAGGTGGGACCATGCAGACATCCCTCGGGCAATACCAAAAAGGTCCATTGTCACCCTTCCCAGGTAAAAGCAAACTGTTCTTGGCTTTCCCGAGTAATGTCAATGGAGAAAAAGACATTTGCCAAGTCTACAACATAATGGAACTGTCCCAGTTTGTGCGACAGATGATTCATCAACTCTGAGATATTGGGTACCACTGCATGCATGGGTGATGTCACTTTATTTAGCTCCCGATAGTCCACTGTCATGCACCAGGAGACATCAGGTTTTCTCACTGGCCACATGGGAGAGTTGAATGGGTTATGAGTAGAGCAGACTACAGTTGCCTCTTCTAGCTTTAGTATCCTTTGTCCAATTTCCTCATGTCCCCCTGGTAACTTGTAGCCCCATACATTCACAATCCTCATGGCTTGGGGGAGTTGCAAGGGAGCATGATGGGGATGTCTTCTAGTAATAGTCTTTAGCACATGCACCCATAGCTGGAAATCTCACAGTTAATCCTGGTAACACTTCCACCCACAGGATGTACTCAGCTATGGGTGGTATATACACATCATACTGCTTAGGAGGCAAATGTCTGATTCCCAAATCACTGGTGCACATCAAACTGTAATGAGACAGACTCCATAACCCTCTATGGCAGCCTTAGGCTTGGTAAATTTGTCTGGATTGTCAAAAAGGAGGGTGCCTGTCTGCTCCCATATCAACTAGTGTCAGAATGCATTGCACATTGTGGGGGAACCAGTACATAGTCAATTCCACATGTGGCCTCAGGTCAGCTGGTTTCCCTGCCAACCGGGTACCCCAGCCAAGTCCCTAGTCTGGGAGAAAGTCAGCCACACATATCTCTCTAGCTATTCCCATGACCCTTTTTGGAGGAAAAGAGGTGTACCTTTGGTTTAGATGAAGCTCCTCATGCTGCCAGAGCATGAGGAGCACTTAGTTGGGCTGGCAGTTTATCTTCTCCTCTGCTAATTGGACAGCCAGTAGGTCATACCACATCTCTTTGCAGCTTGACCTTTAGAGGCTCCTCATATCCTGACTTATTTTTCTGCATCTTGGGGGCCCTATCCCACTGGGAGCTTTTCCCCCTACAGTTTGAGCCCAAGCTCACACTTGAGCTGTGTGCCCCTGCCTGCGCACTTCCATGTCCCCCAGCTGGGCCAATGCAGCTGTTACTATGTGCACCGGCTGATTGACATACAGGGCCAGGAGGGTGACCATGGTGCCAAAAGTGCCCTGGGAGCCAACCACCAGTATAAGGTCTTTCATAGGGGCCATAAATGGCTCTTTGTCTGGGCTAGTACCAGGCATCAAACATCATCTTCCGCATATCCATCTCACATTTGATCTGCACCAAATCTAAATAGGTAGTCCACTTACTCAGTCTCTAGCAACTCACCTGCATTATTCCAAACTGTGATGGCTGAAGCCATGAGGCAATTAATTAGAGTTTGATTCCTGGCTTGTGCATTAGTCACAGATACATTCTGCAGCCACTGCTGTAAGGAGGGCATAGTGGTTATACTAGCCAATTGGGTCAGTTCAATCAGGTTCAGTTCAATATTATCAACCCCATCATCCCACAAGCACAACAGCCATGCAGGGACAGTTTCCCCTATCTTCTGATTGCATTATTTTGCAAAATCATGTAACTCCATAGGTGTATATTGAGTCATAGTAGTGTGGCAGGTGGACTGTCAGGGTCCTGCAACCCCTCTGCTGGGGACAAAAGACTCTCTGTCTCTGCTTTCTGCCTTATCATGGGGTGAGTGTGTCAAAGGGAGCCTTCTGGACTACTGGAGCAAGAAGCTGGAGCAGACTCATTTGGGCCATGCGAGACTCATTAGGTAGCCACTACACATTGTTCTAAATCTTCTTCCTATTGCCAAAGGAGGTGAACCTCTTGTGTTAGCTCCTGAATGTTATGACCTACCACAATACCACCAGGAACATCCGGGCCACCCATCTGGCTGCCTCTTGGTGCAATACTGAGACATTTGGCTCTAGCACCTCTAATGCCCTCCAGACCTCATCTGGCCGGGAATGTACCTTGTCCCAATCCTCTGGCGGGGTCCACACCACCAGATATTCTGCTCCTGGGAACCACAGGGAGGCTGAGGGCCATATCTCCTCCACCCTGGATTGTTCCTCCTGGGGAAGCTCCTCCAGAGGGGTGCTAGGGGCACTTACTTCATCCTGCCGACTACGTCAATTGTCAGGGGCCCTATCATGGGCCAGCTGTGGTTGCAGGGGAGGTTTTGGCGGTGAGATCTCCAGCCAGAAGAACACACATAGAGTTGCCACCTGGAAGAGAACAAACAGCCACTTTATTCACTGACCTGTCCCTTATATAGGGTTCCAGACAAAATGGCACACATCCATGCCAGCATGACATGTACATGTGTTACACTTTGCCTAGTCATACTTACATTACTATGTACACATATGTGGCTGCACGGGGTAATGTCTTCACTGCTGGTCTGGACTTCCTCTGGGCCTCCCACAATAATTAATTTGCCTTTCGCTTATTTGTTTTCCCCCCTCTATCTTATTCTACCCCATCATATATTCCCGAGGTGCTTGCTGCATGGTTGATCATGCTCTTGTTCTCTTTCAAGCCTTCTTTCTTAAGAGATGCTGATCTGTGAAAATAACTCTCTTCACCATTCCAAATGCAGGGAGCAAAAAACAAAACTAAAATAAAAATGCAAAAACAACAGAAAAAGGAAAACTAAATACAGACTATAATAGCTCTGGCATGTAGCTAGCATGGGAATTTGGATTTCTTTGACTTTGGTGTCATAAGCATTGCTTCCGTTTTTATTCAATGGATCTGTCTATATTAATTTTTAAATTGTGTTTTTGCTATCACCTATTTCTATATTTCCCTTCAGCACCATCCCAGCAAAATAAATAAATAAAATGTGAAGTATGTAACACTTTCCAGTATTCCCAGGGAAGGGCACCAAAATGTAAACCTCAAATGTGATAACCTTACCAAAATCCAAGAGATTGTAAGAAATAAAAACAACAGCTGATCACTGCCATTGGCATTGCAGTATTATACTTGGAAGATGACACATGGCAATTGCCTACCCCCACCTACATATATACACCAGGGAATTCTGTGGAACACTTGTCTTTCCTCCACAAAAGTAATCAGTTCCATTACTTATTAAAAGCTGAATATTATACTCCCAGGTGTATACAGCAGGTACTTTGTCATATTTTAGTTTTTGAGAGAGACATTCTGTAGCTAAAATCTGCTTAACTTCATTTTTCTCATTCACACATTAATGTGAATTTAACATGTGTTATAACTGTTGACATTCTTGAATTCCAGTATCTCTCATAATAATATTGCCATTACTATTTTTACTTTTTGGTTTGCATTTGCCTTTGTCTCTTCTTTATTTTTATTTTTCAACTTAAGTACAGTGTTTATAAACTCCATAGAACCGGACCTTGTTCTGTAGACTCCATTTGGCAAGTTTTATCTTTTAATGGGAGCTTCACTCTATCTAGTGTAATGACCAATTGGATTGATTTTATGCCTCTCATTTTACTATATGTGTTTTTAAAAATTGCTTTCTCTCTTATTTTTTCTTTTTCTTTTTTATGAATTTAATGAAGTTGCTATTTACTCTATTTGTCTCCTTGGTTGATTTGGAAAATTTTCTATTATTTTCCATTTAATTTATGTGTATATCCCCTTCCCAGCTCTCATATTTATATACATGTTTTTCAGAAAAAATACAATTTAATTCAGTGACATGCTCTATTTTTCTTCAGTTCCTCGCCACTCCATGAAGTAACATTTATCTCATCCTCTCTTTACCCCACCCTAACTTCCAGGTTTAATTAGATAGTTTAGTGTTATTGATGTTGTTCTTGATTATATGTGTTTTTGTTCTGTGTTAAGTTTCAAAAGACAAAAACATTCATTAAACATATTTCTGTTATTCTATAGTATTTACCTACCTATCTATTTATCTGTATTATTTAAAGTTCATCATGGTTCCTTCTCTGTATCTATCTTTATTATGAATTCTGACTTTTGGCTCATTTCTTATTTTGTTAGAGTTCTTATTTATTTATTTACTTTTTTTTGCGGTACTGGGGATTGAAACACAGGGGCGTTCTACCTCCACGCTACGCCCCCGGCCCTATTTTTTTATACTTTATTTTGAAACCGGGTCTCACGAAGTTGCAGAGAGCCTCACTAAGTAGAGAGAGAGAGAGAGAGAGACAGGGAGAGGGAGGGAGGGAGGGAGAGAGAGAGAGAGAGAAAGAGAGAGAGAGAGAGAGAATGAGAGCTGAGGCTGGCCGCGAACCCGGATCCTCTGGTGTCAGCCTCCCAAAGTACTGGGATTACAAGCGTGCGCCACCACGCCCAGCTTATTTACTTATTTTTGACATAAAGTAACTACATGATTACTGCCTGGTTTGTTGACTACAGTTATTTTCATTTTTGATATATGATTAATTTTTTCCATTAGTAATTTCTACTAATGGGAGACATTCCACCATTTTGTAGCTTCAAATCTTGCAAATGGGAAGTCTGACTATCTGATTATACTTTATTTGTTGGTGATCTCTTCTGTCTTGTGTGATTTTTATTTTTATGCTTAGATTTCAGTAATGTTTTGTCCATGGGCCATATTCCATTTTAAACGGCAACAGAACAATAAGATACCTATCAGTAAACAAAATAATGTATGTATAAGATCAATGTAAAGGAAACATGCTACCAACAGGAAACACTAAAATGCTACAACTGGAAAGAAATTTTTAGATAGTACACAGAAAGACTAGATATTGTCAGTATCAATTGTTTCTAAAATGACATACACATTTAATGGCATCCAAATGAGTTCTTGACGACTAGACAAGCTGACTTAAAAGATGATTTTGAAGAATAAATATATTTGAATATTCAGGGAAATTCATAAGTAGAGAAGTCAAGAGATTTGTGCCCTGCTAGATATCAGAACACATGATAATTCTACAGTATCTAAACTCTTAGACACTGAAATGAATGTACACATGATCGTGGAACTGAACAACTATTCAGAATTGGATCACAACATAAGAGATGTATAATAAACCTGACATTGCATATAAATGGGGAAAAGGTATCTTACTCAAGGAAAGGTGTTGAGACAATGAGATGAACATCTTTAAAAGTTGCTCATTCTCTACCTCATTTATTTCAACAAAATATGTTTCATACAGATCAAAGATTTAAATGACAAAATTGAAGTCAATAAGTTATTAGAAGGAAATAGAGATTTAAAAATCTAAATGAGGACATCCTTTTATTTATTTTTATTTTTATTTTTATTTCTATTGGTGCATTGTAATCATACATCATGATGAAGTTCAAAGCGATAGAGACATACATACATATAGCACTTGGTGACCTTCCCCCAGCTCCCGCCCTACTACCTCCCCTTCTTCATACATGATATTGAGATTGGCATTGATTATTTTATATATGTACATTGTATCTGTTTTGGAGGACAGTCTTTTTAAATGTGGAACATAACTTAGAAACTTAGGTAAGTTGATAAATTTGCATTAAAACATGCATAGGAAAAGCATCATAAAGACATTCAAAAGACAAATAATAAACTGTAACAATAATTTATAAACAAATTTATTGTTGAACAAGGCCTAATATTCCTTATATGTAAGTAATTTATGAAATTAATGATAAAATTACTGGTAACCTAATAGAACAATGTGAAAAGAATATACATGAATAGATTACTGAAAAGATGATCCAAATGGTGCCTTAAAACATTTTTAAAAAACTTAAAGTATTCATAATAATAGAAATACTATTAAAATATAATAGGATACTATATATAAAGCTTTATACATCCCAATGTTGGTGAGAATGTGGGGAAATAAATACTCTAATGCATCATTTTTGTATGATTCTAAATTGCTATAATTTCTATGATGGGTAGTTAGCCATTTGTTATAAATTTAAAATATAACACACCTATCTTTTGACCCTGCAATCCTACTTCTAGGAATATCTTCTACAAATGTATTCATACAAATGTGACTATAGTACAAGAACATTCACTGTATTATTTTAATAAATTCAATTTAAATTCTATTAATAGAGAAGTAGTTAAATAAATGACAGTATATTCACACAATGGAAAATCATGCAGCCATAAAATAATATGTTTTGATATGACATGGTCATACAGATACTATGTAAAAAATCTGGATCAGGATGAATAGTATTACAGGTGCATGCATTTTATCTTGTATTTTCCTGTATATTGCATAAATCTCCTTGGAATAATACTTAAGGGACTGTTAAAGGTGGTTGCCTCCAGGGAGGGGAACTAGGTAGCTGAGGAATGGTGGTGAAAGGATATATTAGTTTTCCAGGGCTACTATAATAAACTACCACAGACTGGGTGGATTGAACAAAAGAAATGTATTTTTCCCACAGTTATGGAGGCAAAAATCAAAGATCAACTTATCTGAGGCCTCTGTCCTCAGCTTGCAGACGGCTGTCCTCTTACTGTGTCCTCGTGTGGCCTTTCCTCTGTGTAGGGATCCCTGGTACCTTGTATGTTCAAAGTTCCTCTTTTTATAAGGATACCAGTTAGGATTGTGCCTCATCCTGAAAGCCTCATTTTAATTTACTCACCTCTTTAAAAGCCCTATTTTGAAATTATGGTCACATTTTGAGGTCCTGGGGTCTTGGTCTTCAGTATATGAATCTGAGGGATAACATGACATGACTCAGTGAATAACAAAAGGTGACTTACTTGTTAATATATTCCCATTTTTCCTTCTTGAACTTTGTATCATATAATGTTATACTTCACAAAAATAAATCACCTCAAAAATTATCTTGTAATACAAAATATCAAGCTGAAAATGTGTCTATTGGTTCAGTAGAAAAGGGCTCAATACAATTTGGCAACACAGTTAACTTGAATATTAAAATAAATTTGAATACAGGTGAGTGTCCATTTAGGCAAATATATGCTTGGAGTCATGAAAAAAATACTTACTTTATTTAAGTATTGACTATATGGTTCCTTTAAGTAGAAAGCTTTCAATATGATTCACTTTATAGACATTTGCAGGAGTGTTTTATTGCAAAAAGGGAATTACACCTGAACATTTTCATTAATTTATCAGTTTAATGCTGCCAAAGTAATATAACAAGATTTTCATGTAGAACAATTTTCATTCTGTGACATTCCATTCTCCTTTGAGTTACATAGGTTATGTATCTGCTTAACAGTGAATTCACACTTACATTTGAATAGAATTTGAAATGGAATGAACAGAAATACTCTTAATGCAGTAGCCATAAAAAGGCAGTTGTATATATTACTCACAGATATTGCACAGTTATCATGATAATTCAACTACTATATGCTTCCTCTGAGGTTTTAAAAAAACAGTGTAAACAGCTATCTTTCTGGGTTAAGTGTATTCTTGTCTCTAGACAGGGGGATTTTTGGGTGGTTCCAAAGATCCCTTCGGCCTGTGATTATTGTAGTAACGGTTCTAAAAAGAATACTAATGCTACATTCACTGTAACATTTAATATACAGCTTGAAATTTTTATAAAGATGGATATGGATACCAAACATGTTTCATCTATTACAATGGTTTGCTTTGAAAGATAAATGTAGGATAACAATGTTAATGAAAAGACTCTGTCCTCACAACATGATACATTGCTGACTTTCCATCATAGTTCTTTAAAGTCTAGAATACACAATGCAATGTCAAGAAATTAGAGATATGTTTGTGTTATTTAGGGTTGATGTTATATCAAGACATGAACTAACTAGCACATTTCACTGAAAATGTGGTTTGTGAGAGAACTGGTGGACAAATACTCTTTTTTTTTTTTTCGCGGTACCGGGGATTGAACCCAGGGGCGTTCTACCTCCGCACTACACCCCCGGCCCTATTTTTTTTATGCTTTATTTTTGAAACCGGGTCTCACGAAGTTGCATAGGGCCTCACTAGGTAGAGAGAGAGAGAGAGGAGTGAGGAGAGAGAGAGAGAGAGAGAGAGAGAGAGAGAGATAGCTCGCATGCGCGCTGAGGTTGCCCGCGAACCCAGATCCTCCGGTCTCCACCTCCCAAAGTACTGGGATTACAAGCGTGCGCCACCACGCCCAGCTACAAATACTCTTCTCAGATATGTAATATTTAGAGTACCTCACCTTTAGAAATGTTCAATTGTAAGTAAATCAAAGAGCTTCTCCTTTGAATGGGGTAACTCTTGTACTCAAGGAGACAAAGGTTTGTGAGTGATGACAGCCTCACAGAGCTATTTTACAAACACACAAACACATGGCCCATCTCTCCCTCAGCCCCAGCTCCCTGACCTCACACTTGACAAGTACATTTATATAGACCACAGTAGAAAGCTGGGCTAAGTGTTTTGACAGTAGACACACATCTTCACTTAACTCTATTAGCTAGAAATGGCTGCATGAATTCTGGACTTAAGAAGGAAATATTAGGTACAAGTAAAATCACAAATTATGATGCTTTTAGTATATGTTCACTCTAACTTAGAATGTGTAGTGACAAAATCCTTCTTTTGGGGAGAATAGATATTTTCCCCAAAGCCTATAGAATCATGCTAAATGTCATGAACCCATCTGGAAAGGCAAACAAATTTGTTTCAATAAATGACACCACCACTACCACATTATTATATTATAGCCATTTTACTACATGTTACTGTCATACTCTAACCATCCACTAACTGTGTGTATTTTGTAACATAGTCTATCATATTACAATAGATCACATTTCTGGCATTCTATAAATGAAAATAATATATAAGGTCAAATACATCAAAATGGTGTTCCTGACCACTGGTGCAGCCTAGGTGAAGCCCAAACCAACATGGTCAGGTATAACAAATACTCTTGTTGCCATACTGTTGTTTCTGGCATGTCCCCTTAACCACAAGAAATGGAGGAACAGTATTGAGACTATATGGGCCACAAGTTAGGTGAAGATCATTTGTGCCTGTAAAAATAAGATTTTTCCATCTGCTGGCAAACAGCTTATGGATACAAACAAGAGATTTCCTGCCTGTTTAAAAGTCTCAGCACAGGATTTATCGCATCATTTTTATTTCACCTATAGAGACTGCTATCTGAATCTGCTTGTTGCAACAAGAAAGGCAAAACCGTAACTGCCACACTATCAGCTTGTGTGTGTGTGTGTGTGTGCGTGTGCAAGAGAGAAAAAGAGAGATTATACAGAGATTTTTTCTTTTCGGTGTCCCTCTAATTTTCCCTTTGTCTAGGTTCTCAACTCCCTGGAAGCCATGACTGTGCTCCTCACTTTCTTCTTGTCTTTCAGAGGCTGGCCTCCTGCTTCCAGCCATGTACACATCCTCTGCAGGCTATCTGTTTTATATCGAGACTTATCTGTATCCCCTTCTTTCCTAGCAACATGTGATGTGGACCTCCTTTATTGCCTGAAGACACCCAGTTCTGGTTCAGTCCTGGTCAGCAAAAGATGATAGTTATTTAATCCTCTATAGACTTTTGAGGGGTGAAAAATATTTAATTTTTGAAAATTCATTAGCATAGTGTCTGCTAATTCTTTTTTTTTTTTTCAGAACTGAGGATTGAACCCAGGGGCATTCTACCTCCGAGCTACACCCTCAGCCCTATTTTATTGTTTTACTTTGAAACAGGGTTTCACTAAGTTGCCGAGGCTGGCTACAAACCTGTGATCCTCCAGTCTCAGCCTCCCAAGTACTGGGATTACAAGCATGCGCCACCATGTCCAGCTAGTCTCTGCTAATTCTGCAAGAAAAAATTGGTCTTTCTAGGAGTCCCCACGACTGTGGGAATGGTCTTTGGTGGAGACTTAGGTTTGCTTTCTCATCAGCTTTGAATCTGATTTTGTGATCTTCATCAACAACTAGAATACTAATGTAAATGTAAGGGAGGTGGGGAGGTTTATAATTAGTGCAAACTTACTGAGTTTCTACTATATGACCCTCTGTTCTCAAGATCTTATCTCAGCCTTATAACTGTTCTGAGATGCACATTTGATCTTATTTTTGCTAATAAGGAAACTGAGGCTCATAAAGTTTATGTAACATGCCTAAAGCCACAATTATTTTGTGACAGTGAAGGAGTTCCAACCCAGGTGTGTATCCACATATCCTTCCCATTGCATTAGAGCTGGTCCTGAGGATGTAAAACAAAAGCAGACAGAACAAACTGCAAGAGCAAAACTAAAGATACTGAAAAGTGCTGGGATATGAAGAACTTAGCAGAATTAGGAAGAAATTCACTTTTTGAGGGAGACTATTCCAAGCACGCACCTGTCAAAAAGATTATTTTATATTACATTTTGTCCACTGTCTGCAAAAGCATGATTTGGTTTCCCTGTTTCCAAGATAACAGACTATTTTTCAAATAACTCTTTCTTCTTGTGTCAACTTCCTGGCAAGGAGCCCTCCTCAGACGCTCCACTACAGTCAAAGGAGTAGTGGTTGCAGCAGGGTTACTGAACTCCTGAACCTATTTTGTTAAACCTGGTCTGTCCTCTATTCAGTGAGGTTAAATTGGCTCACTTTTAAGGCAGCAATAGTCCACAGAACACTCCAAGCACAGCATGCAAAGAAACACGTTGGGGTTGAATTGTCTGAGCTTGGCCTACACCAGTCTTACTGAAGTTGACTTCTTAGCCATAAGAGTTTATTTTAAGGAAAAAAAAAAAAAAAACATTGTCCTTAAGCTAGGCTGATTTGGTACTTCTATTCCTGAGATTTTTTTTAAAAAAGAAAGATAGTGAACTTAGCCTTTTTCTCTGCCCCTTAGACCATCAGCTGTGTTTGAAGTCCATTTTAATGTTGTTTTATGGAGGGTCCGCTTTCAGAGAGCGGCTTTCATCACCAGGCTGGAGTCCTCGTTCAGCATTTTTAGAGCAGTCAGGGGTGAGGCCTTCCTGCTCCCACAGCCCCATTAATAAGCAGAGACCCGGCTCTGCGGCCACCAGCTCCCGCTCCCAGCGCGGCCACCCATCCCTGTGCAGTAGTAAATCAGCCTGGCGTGTTTTCCTAATTTTAGGTTTGGTCTGACTTAATCCATCTAATAGGAAAAACACCTGGTCTAGTTTTACTTTTAATCTGTTCTTTACATCAGGAAACTTATCACTCTGGGACCAGGTAGTAACAAGAGGTTGGTTCTTGTACCTGGCTGGGCATGACTATGCGTGGTCCAAAGCTAATAAGGGCCTGCTTTCCTAATTTACAACACAGCCTTGACATCACAATCAGTTTCGGGTTGTAAATTCCCCAATTAGTGAAAAATCTGTATTGTGACACATTTTGGGTCAAAAGGAGCTGGGTATATAATCGGTGAGGAGGTTTAAAGTTATTTTTCATTATTCAATTTGCAAAGATCTAGGTATTGAACCGCCTTTCTATTAGCGACATTCTAAAATATCGTGTTTGAGTTGAGTTTTTATGGTTGTGTTGAGGTATAAAAAATATTTTTTTAAGCCGAGCGTGGTGGCGCACGCTTGTAATCCCAGTACTTGGGAGGCTGAGACCGGAGGATCCGGGTTCATGGCCAGCCTCAGCTACTTAGTGAGGCCCTCCACAACTTAGTGAGACCCTGTTTCAAAATAAAGAATAAAAAATAGGTCTGGGGGTGTAGCTCAGAGATAGAATGCCCCTGGGTTCAACCCCCAGTACCACAATATATATATATATATATATATATATATATATATTATTTAAAAATATATATTTAAAAATATATAGAAATAGCTTAAAGGAAATAATAAAATATTGTTTATGGAGGCAGTTTAATTTTTGTTTATATTAGGCATACAAGATGGCACAAACTATGTCATCCTTTGGAAAGGGTCATAAAGCAACTCCATTTTAACACTTTTGACTGTGTCTTAGGGATCATTTAAATAAAAAGGGACTAGGACCATTTGTTTTCCTAAGTAGTATTTTCTACTTTGTTTTCCTCTTGCCACTCATGTCTGATTATTTTCCCACTTCCAACACTCCTTCTCCCTGAATCCTTTCTCTCTTTTGTTTTTGAGAGAACTTTTGATATAGTACAAAGATGGGCTTTCTGATTGCACTGAGATCAATTGTTGCAGAGATATCTAGCTCTCCACTCGGCTTTCTACTCCTCTGAAATGGTTAGAAAATTGTGGACAACATAAGGTAACAGGGGACCATATAGGAATTAACTTCAAATAGCCCCGGGCCTAAAAGCTCTTCCCAAATCTACAGTATGTTAGGGGACTTTAGCTCCCCAAAGTAATGTAGCTGTTTATGCACTCCTGCCTCTGAGTTCCTTTTAACTGGGGCCCGAGGAGGAGTGCATAAGCAACATTACTTCGGCAAGCAGGAATTAATTATTGAAATCAATTATTGCGTCTTTCCGATGACTGCAGTCAGTCCTTAGTGAGTTGACATAAAAAATACTTGTCTCAATGGCTGTCTCTGTGAAAAGAGATTGAAATAAATCAAAAAGAAAAGGGACTGACTTTCGACTTGGTTCAATTCCATCTCTTAGGATTTCTAAAAAACTTTACTAGTTGGGAGTTAAAAAAAGAAAAGAACCTAACTCCTTTATCCCATGGATGGAGAATTAGGTTTTTTTTACATGGCAAAAGAATTTTTCTCATAATGTAGAGTTTGATTTTGCATTTCTGACATAGATGACTATTAAAACTGATTTGAAAGTGACTCTGG
The DNA here is from genome assembly GCA_004027185.1 of Glis glis. NCBI lineage: Eukaryota > Metazoa > Chordata > Mammalia > Rodentia > Gliridae > Glis > Glis glis. The sequence goes on from PVJS01004785.1 coordinate 27,779, forward strand.
CTTTGCCAGAGTTGGCTCTGTCTGAAGACTTGACGGCGTCTCTTGCATAGGCTGCTTATCTTCCTTGCCTCCTGATCTTTTCAAGGAATGTCCTCTTCCATTCTCATATGTTTACTTTGGACACATTGAAGATTTACTTGGCAGACACTATCTAATGGGCAAGGTAGAAAGCCAGACATACAAAAATACCATTAACAGACTTTTTAATATATAGGAATAATTTGAGCGAACATTCAAAGGAAGTATTTCATGAATGTCTCTGGGAACAAGAACAGTTAAATGTGAATATACTTCCATGAACTTCAACTTGAGCTATTTCTTATAGATTGTGAGTCAGTTTTATAATTTTTTAAAAATATGAAACTAACTCACCATCTATGAGAAACATTGATTTGCAAGAGCTTTGCTAATTGGAGATAGTATGTGTCTTAGTCCACTCAGGTTGCTAAAACAAAATACCATAAACTGGGATGCTTGTTAAACAACAGAAATGCACTTCTCCTGGTCCTGGAGGCTGGAAAGCCTGAGATCAGGGTGTTAGCAGATTCAGCATCCAAGAAGGGACCATTCCTGATAGATGGTGCCTTCTTACTCCGGCCTCACATGGTATAAGAAGCAGGAGTATTTCTGGGGTCTTTTTTGTAAGGGCACTAATCCCATTCATGAGGTTTCTGCTTTTGTGACTCGGCCACCCCACAAAGGCCCCACATCCTAATACCATCTCCTTGGGGGTTAAGATTTCAACTTATAAACTGAGAGGGGGGCACACATAGTACATAGCATATAATTCTTAGAAGAGAAATGAAGATCAAAATGTTCACTATTCCCCTGAACGAATCTACCACTGGACAGCAGACAAAATTTGAGGACCTCAATAAGCATAAGACTATACAGATGAAGGGAGAAGTGCATTGTTTTTGAGGCAAACATTAAGAGAAAGGGAAGGAATTTCCCTAAGACTTGAAAGGATTCCCCTGGACCAAGAGGAGGTGAGAGAGGGCAGAGATGAGAGTAGAGGGGTTAGTAAGCTCCTGAGAATGGGTCCTGCAGCCTGGACTGTCGGTATAACCCAAAAGAGGGGATGACTGAAGTATTCATCTGCGCAGCCTCACAGAGAGGTCCAGGCAAGGCCCATCCCTGCTGGCACAGGGAGCCTGGTGGACAGGAATGAGAGACAGTTCAACCAAAAATTGTGACTACCAGCCATTGCTCCCTTTGTACTGACAATGTCTGCTTAAAATACCCTGCCCTTTCCAAAGGTACTGAAATCAGAAAATTATAGTAATATATGCATATTCATGTTTATAGCAGCATAATTCACAATACACAAATTATGAAACCAACCTAGGTGTCCATCAACACATGAATGGATTATAAAATTATGGAATATACACCCAATGGAATTCTACTTAGCAATAAAGAAGAATGAAATAATGTCATTTGCAGGAAAATGGATGGACCTGGAGAACATTATGTTAAATGAGATTATCCAGTCACAGAAAGTGAAGGGTCATATGTTTTCTGTCATATGCAGAAGCTAGGGAGTAATTGGGATACCAGAGAGACTTCAGATAAGGGAGGAGAAACTCCAGTGGAGCCAGGGAGGTGGTCTAGGGGAAGAATGAGGCGGGGGGAGAGGGAGAATCAATGAAGGAATCACTTCCACTGACTTTATGTACATATGTGAGAATACCAATATCAATCTCAGTATCCTGTATGGGGAAGGGGGTAGTGGGGAGGGAGCCAGGGAAAAGGCCACCAAATGCTGTGTGCTTGTATGTCACTATCACTATGAACTACATTATGACGTGAAACTATAATACATTGAAAAAAGTATGAAAAAATACCCTGCCCTATGAACGTCTGCCACACTAACCAACCTTAAGAAGGTGAGGGGAGTCCCCCAAATAATATTAACTCAGTAGAATCATGGGATAGAGCTTAAACGATAAATGAAGTTTGCTTGTGAAATAAGAAGATAGCATCTATTTCTTTCTTTTTTTTTTTTTTGCGGTACCAGGGATTGAACCCAGGGGCATTCTACCTCCGCGGTACATCCCCGGCCCTATTTTTTATACTTTATTTTGAAACCGGGTCTCACAAAGTTACGGAGGGCCTCACTAAGTAGAGAGAGAGAGAGAGAGAGAGAGAGCGAGAGCTGAGGCTGGCCGCGAACCCGGATCCTCCGGTTTCCGCCTCCCAAAGTACTGGGATTACAAGCGTGTGCCACCACGCCCGGCAGCATCTATTTCTTATACTCTGAATTTTGCAACTATGATTTCTACCTATTTCACATCCATTTAAATTGTCCCCAAGTCTCTTCAGCTCTGGACAGACCTCTGGCTTGTACTCTTTCTGATGGCCACAGGTGCTACTTCCTTTTGAAGATTACCATCAGCAGAGACTGTGGTACCTGAAAATTGTTGCTGTATAACCTAGATTCTTTTTTTAGGGACATATAAGAGATTTATTTAGAGAAGTGGGGTACAGCTTAAGAGAAGGCTGGGATAAAGGGATATGTCCCAGAGAAAGCGTCTGGAACGGTCCATATCTGGAAGTGGAAAACAAACGGCAGCAAGTTCTCTGGCTGGTGGGCTGGTGGGATTTATTTACCCTGGAAACCTTCCCTCTCATGTAATGCATTCAGGGGAGGAAACTATCTCTTTTTGTGTCACAGCTCAGTGTGCCTGCACTCCTCCTACCATGTTGAAACTTCCCCCCGGGTGCCTATGTGAAACCCAGGGTGTGTGGGGGGGTGTCTAAAATGGCAATTGCAGCTGGGTGGTGAATATCATCTTTTACGAGGGCTGGCCAGATCCTCTGTCCCATTCATTTCACTGCCCTGCTCATCTCTAATCTACCTAACATTCCCCCCTCAAGAGTCTGAGACCCTGAAATTATCCAGGAAGCCCATTCTAGGCAGCAAATGTGAATTAAAGGAAAATACAAATGTCCTTTTTCAGGGGAGTCATGGATCATTTAATGTTGGCCTTGTCTCCCTTCTCTGGTTCTCTCTGGAGACGGGGTCAATGATTAGAGGTGGGTCTGTCTCCGTCTATTGCTTTGGAACTGATACAAGAATGTCTGATTTCCCATTCTTTTCTAACTGTATGAATAGACATCATACATTGTTGAATGGATGTCTTTTCCTGCTTTTTTTACACCTGTTTTTAAATCATATAGTCAAATGAATAGATTTAACAAGTATCTAATAACTTTTCCTGTCTAAGGTACTGCTCATGGCCTTGCCCTAGAATTTATAGATATAATAATATGGAATCGTGAACAGAGTAAGAGAGAGGCCGAGTGAAGAGGGAAGATGGGTGCTCTATATGGGCTGTTTGGACAGAACCCTGACCAAAGCTACTGTTAGAACATTGGCATCAGGGGTGAGAAAGAGGCTAAGTGTGAAGATAAGGAGCCACAGCAAGTTCAAATTTCTAAAGCTGAAAATTTGAATTCCGATGTATGAAATCATTCATTTACTTTCATTCTATTGCAGAAATAACATTTGTCCCAAACTGCTTATAAAACAAACAAAAAAACTATTGATAAGATTTTATTTAAGAAAAGGCATCAGGTGTATATTTTTTCTTGTATTTGGGAATTCCAGCATTTGTTTGACACCCTGATTATGTTCTTCAGAAGCAGAGCCTGAGGAAGAATTTAGGGTATGTTGTTCAGTAAGTGAAAACTCTCAGGAGAAAGGTAGGGAGGAAGTAGGATATGGTAGGGAAAGAATCTAAGCAAGGATGTGGTTGACAGCCTGATTCTACAGGGAATTCTGGAGCATAAATCTCACCATAGATATCTTACCTCATAGATACAGAGGTCAGGAACTAACCTATTATATCCTTGAATGAGTCAGACATTGGTTGTAGGTTTCTTGCTCCATCTTGTGATGTAGTGTGTGTGTGTGTGTGTGTGTGTGTGTGTGTGTGTGTGTAAGGTTTCTTCAGTGAGGTGGCTCTCATGGTCAAGGGTAATCCTTCAATATTTACAGCAGCTCACTGTGACCCAATGAAGGGGATCTGGCCAGGCACCAATGCCATTCACTTTTGGGGGGATTTTCTATTTTTTACATCTTTAGTAAAAATAAGAATATTAACAAATTTCTAAAATAAAAATGTTTTGTTTTATTAAACTAATATTTTAAACATCTTTCAATTTTTTATACTTTTATTGGTATATTATAGACTCACATCATAATGTAGTTCATACTGATAGTGACATACATGCACATAGTACTTGCTGAGTATATGAAATATGTATTCCATATTCCGATGCTTTGTTAGAATTAACTCATTTAGCTGTTCAGTAGACTATTTTTGTTACTGACTTTTGGAATATTGTTAAGTAATATAAATATTAATGTTAATCTGAGTTACCTTATGGCAAGGGGTGCTAGAAATAAATTATATATTTATATTTTGGGGGATTCTTTCCCTATTTTCATTCATCTAGAGCACATTAATAGGATATGTGCTTTCAAGAAGATATTTTATTTTACTCAAACTTTGCCAGTGAGAAAAGTAATAATCCTAATAAGCAAGGTGACAGGAAGAATATCAAGGAGAAAACAGAAGTGGCATTTAAAAAAGAGCAGTGGCAGTATTTTAAGTGTATTGTTTGGAACTGCCTTTTTGCATTTGGAGATTGGTACCAAGATTTATAAAAGGCTCAGTAGCTTCAAATATCTTATGAAGGTTATAATTGGGTACTAACCAATAGGTATTGAAAATATGCATATTGATTAAATGAATATTGCGTTTTATTTCTTATAAAAACAAGCAAGCAAGAAAATGGATTTCAACCAATTAGTATTAAGAAAGGAAGGAGAAAAAGTCTTGATTATAAGAGAACATAAGTCATCATGAAGTCCTGACTTCTTCTCGATTCTTACCTTAGAGGGCCATTTGGAATTATGCAGGAAGGTACCAAGTTCTCCAGTTTGAAATTTATCATTTTTTCTCTTCCAATGAAGACCAGGCATATCAGATGTCTTTGCACATCTAATACTGTTATTAAGAATTTAAGCCTTTTATAAAATTCCAGAAAGTTTTATTCCACATTTTGATGGTTATTCCTTCTTTACTGGCTGACTAGGAACCATTTGAAGAGTTTGAAACTTGTTATTTTCACATTGGTACTGTACATATGTCTCCAGAGTGTGGGAGCTTCATAAACAACACATTTTGATCTGAGCAGATGTACTGCATCTCTAGAGGTTAGGAAGTTCATTATTACAGACAGCCCACCTAACATCCATTTGGTGAGACTCCATTAGGTATATTAAAATACAATGCAAGATGTCGGAGTGAAAAGTTTATTTGGTGAGCAGCAGGGTATTCATATCTCCTCCAGACTAGGACAAGTTTAATTTCAATGGCAGTGGGCACATTCAAGTAATATATATACATATGTATATATATTACTTGAATATATATTACTTGAATATATATATATTACTTGAATGTTACTTGAATATTACTTGAATATATTACTTGTGTGTGTATATATATATATATATATATATATATATATATAATCACTGGTTCCTAAAATAAATGTCTACTAGTAACACTTAGTAGACATGATCTTATCCATTTTTATATCCCAGGGAAGGACTAAGGTTATTATCCTATATGATTGAAAGGAAATATGAAAGCAGACAAGGGGGACACATGATATCCTTATATGCTTTTGATTCATGTTTCACCTACATAGTCACTGTATTCTGGTAGAAATTATTCTGTTCTTCTAAGGAATATATATATGTCATATACTGTTATTAAGAATATACATACATACATACATACATATTTGCTTTAGGATTAGCTGGATAGCAAATGGCAACTCTGACAGCGAAGAGCTTAAAGAGGAAATTATGAAATATATTAAATTTTTTTCAAATGAAATATGACTCCTGGGATGGCAATCAATTTTTAGTTGAGAGGTAGTGAATGGAGGTTAAATCATGAATTCACACTTTCCCTTGTGATCATCAAGTCAGCACTCTTAAATTATCTTCTTTAAAGGTTCAAAGTCACTTGTTGTTTTATGTTTCTCCCATGTCCCTGGTGCTAGCATATTAATGGTCTTTGCCATTTGTAGAGTAGCAAGCTGCCAGATCAATAAGCGTGCTTAGCTGCTTGCCATTAAAATTGATCTGTACTATCCTTCCGATTGACGTCATATCCAGCTGTAAATATCATCAAGTAAGCTGTCAACTCATTTTCATTATGAGTGTTTTTCATCTCAAAAGATGGACTTCAGTTGGACAGCATGTTAGGATTTTTCTTCATTATTTCTGACATTTCCTCAATAGCATCAAGAGCATCTTTAAAGGAAAATCAGGATTGGTCAGAAACTTTTATAACAGAGGGGAATGAACAACAGCAGCAGCAACAACAACAAACAAACAGGACAACAAAAGAGAAACATCTTTGCCAGCAAGAATGTCAGAAATTAATAAGAAATTCTAAAGTGGAAAAACTTGGATGTTCTCTTTGACATGGAAACCAGGCCCAGGAGACCTTCATGAGCATCTGGGTTTATGTAAAGAATATTCGAGTGTTGTACCCTTGGGGAGAGACATTTCTAAGATAGTTAACCATTGGGACTTCAAAAGAGCTTTTGTTTATGTGATCATTGATCAAAAAATTCTCCCTGCAAAAAACTATGTTAATTATCTGTAAGCCATCTTGAGGATTAGTGCCATACCTGAATGTCCATATCACACTTAGCCCACTAATTCTTTTGTTGTTTTGTGTGTGTATGTGTGGGTTTTTTTTTTTTTTTCAGAACTGGGGATTGAACCCAGGGGCACTCCACCACTGGGCTACATTCCAAGCCCTTTTGTGTTATTATTTTGAAACAGGATCTCACTAAGTTGTCCAGGCTGGCCTTGAATTTGTGATCCTCCCTCTTTAGGCTCCCAAGTTCCTGGGAATATAGGCATGCACAACCATGCCTGGCACACTAGTTAGGTTTCTAAAAAATATTTCTCTGTCCTCATCCAGTGATATAGAACACAGTGCCCTAACTCTTTGTCTACCATCCAGTCACCACAGAAAGTCTAGAAGAGGGGCTGAGGATAGGGTTCAGCAGTAGAGCGCTTGCCTAGAATGTGCAAGGCCCTGGGTTTGATCCTCAGCACTGCAAAAACAAAACAAAAATCTAGAACAGAAGCAATACTTATTGTAAATGACTGAAAGTCTATTCATTCCTTTAGGAATTCTAATTGGTGTAAATATAGTAGAATTTATGTATGTACATATGTACATATATACTTCATAAATAAATAATCATAAAATATATGGGGGTTAAAGGTACACAAAAGCCGGGCGTGGTGGCGCACGCTTGTAATCCCAGTACTTTGGGAGGCGGAGACCGGAGGATCCGGGTTCGCGGCCAGCCTCAGCTTTCTCTCTCTCTCTCTCTGTCTCTCTGTCTCTCTCTCTCTACTTAGTGAAGGCCCTCCACAACTTCGTGAGATCCGGTTTCAAAATAAAGTATAAAAAATAGGGCCGGGGGCGTAGCGCGGAGGTAGAACGCCCCTGCGTTCAATCCCCGGTACCGCAAAAAAAAAAAGGTACACAAAAAATTGGAAATCATTTTTAGATTCTCAACATGATTATAACATATTTGTATGGTGTTAGTCCTATTTGCCATAGAATTATCATTACTGTTTTTATATTAGAACTTGATTTTTTTCATTGAAAGGTATTATAGGAAACATTTATGAAATTCATAACTGAATTTGTTGCAAAAGTATTAAGGCTATAGTCTGTCTCACACCATATATCCTATGAAGCCTCTAGTTAAAAAATATCTTCTATAGTTTAACGTTAAGCAAACTTTGCTTTTTATAAGCAAAAGAATCTACTTCTTTATTGATAATAAGATAATAAGAATTGTTTACTGACTATATTTCCTTTAGTTTTGGCTGCCAGGAAGTTATGAATTATGTTTGAAATGGTGCAATAGAAAATCCAATAGGTCCCATACTTGGGAGAACAAGAAAGGAGGATCACAGGTTTGACGCCAGCCTCTGCAACTTAGTGAGATGAGACCCTGTTGCAAAAAGCCTGGGGGTGTAGCTCAGAAGTAGAATGTTCCTTAGTTCAAAAAAGAAAAAAAGAAAGAAGAAAAGAAAATCCAGTAAGTAATGCTAGCATATATCTTCTGAATATATGCATTTTTTATTTTCTATGTTTATCATTATTATTGCTTTATATAATCATTTAAATGTCTCGAATTCTTTCTGAAAAAAGACATGGCTCAAGTAATTATGAACAAATAAAATATTACTCAGTGTCAATCAATTTTAAAAAATCTTGACAACTTCACATGAAAGTGAAAACCATGAATTATTCACTTTAAGACAGTTTGTATTCTCTTTCATATCTATATTTATGTGAATGCCTCCTTAGTGAGTTTCTAGAAGTTTTACATTATCTTTGCTTATTTTTATCACCACCTTGAAAATATAGAAAAATGTAATTTTTTTACGATCAGAGAGAATGTGTAACTTATTTAAGTTCACCCACCTTATCTACCTGGTAGGTGATAGAGCCATTGCTCAAATTCCTTATCTGAAGTAGAGAAATTAACTCTGATAAAGAATTAGTGCTAAAGAGCCCGGCGTGGTGGCGCACGCTTGTAATCCCAGTACTTTGGGAGGCAGAGACTGGAGGATCCAGGTTCGCGGCCAGCCTCAGCTCGCTCTCTCTCTGTCTCTCTCTCTCTCTCCTTAATGAGGCCCTCCGCAACTTCATGAGACCCGGTTTCAAAATAAAGTATAAAAAATAGGGCCGGGGGTGTAGCGCGGAGGTAGAACACCCCTGGGTTCAATCCCTGGTACCGCAAAAAAAAAAAGAATTAGTGCTAAAGAATATTTGATACATAATTTGAAAGAACAAAATAGTAAATTAATTATAAGTAATAAAACAAATAGTAGAAGTCATATATTACGTAATGACTAAGTTTATAATGAAATTATTTGGGTTCATATTAATTTATATTATTTATACTATATACTCTACTTAAAGTGATATCTTACTTCATAAGTGTTTCATAGGTGATTTCACATAAATTATTCTACTAAATTTTTATAGAAGACCTGTGGAGGTCTATGTCTAGGAAACCAGGCTCACAGATATCATCAACTAATTAGCTGAAGATCTTGGGTGATAGAGTTTGAATCCCTAACTGTAGAGTTCATGATCATAAGAAACTATGCTGATAAATAACCTTTATTTAATTCCATCTCAAAATTCTAATGAGTGGGTTCTACATTTTACAAATCTATTCCACTAACCCATGGCTACATATCAACATAATCACTTTTTCTCCCTTGAAATATTTTTTCACTTGTTTTCCAGAACCCTACCCTCTCTTTGGATTAATCCTTTCTGGTCTATTTTGCTGATTCTGCCTCATTTCTTTAAGGAATAGAATGTTAGCATAGTGCAGCAGCTCACACCATCAGTCCCAATTTCTTGGGAGACTGAAATGGAAGATCACTTGAGCCTAGGAGTTTGAGCTTAGCCCCGGCAACATAGCAAGACCCTGTTTCAAAACAACAACAACAAAAAATCAGGCATGGTGGCTCACACCTATAATTCCAATACTTGGGAAGCTGAGACAGGAGGATTTAAAGTTTGAGACTGACCTCAGCAACTTAGAGACCCTGTTTCAAAATAAAAAGGGCTAGGGGTGTAGCTCAGAGGTAGATGTCCCTGGGTTCAATCCCCAGTCCTCCCTCCCCCGAAAAAAGAAAACATTGGTGTGCCCAATGCTCAGTCCTTGGTCCTCTTTACCCTCTGTCAACACCCACTGCCTTGGTGAAAGGCATCTCAAAGGAATCACACCCAAATCTGAACATTTCATCTTTCTAAACTTGCTCTATCTCAGTTTTTCCCATCTCAGTTGAAGGCAGCGACATATTCCCAAGTGCTCAGGCCGAGAACCTGTGTCATCCTCACTTTCTCTTTCATATTCAACATCCACTACTTTAGCAGATCCTATTGGCACTAAATGTATCTAGAATTGGATCATTGGGTGAATTTCCATAGCCTCTATTGCTACCCTGGTTCTAGCCTCCATCATTTCTCTTCTGGATGATCACAGTAGCTCCTAACTGTTCTCTGCTTCTACCCTTGTCCCCTACAATCAGTATAGAAACCAGGGTGGTATTTTTGAAACATAGATAATATCATGTCAATCTCTACTCAAAAAGCATTTAATGGTTCTCTGTTTCACTCAGGGTCAAAGTCAGTCTTGAAAGTGGTCTTCAAGGGTCTAATGTCTTACCTCAATCCTTACTAACAGTCTTTAATTGACTCATGATCCTTCATTGGCTATTAAAAAACCTCCTGATAATTTTCTCTTTTTTATGCAGATGCAGAAATATTAAACATTTTAATATAAGCATAACCCCATAACAAATATTTTAATTTTAAAATATTTTTATCAACCTTTGTCCACCTGTATATTTTTCATAGTTGAATTTATATAGTATGCTTATTTTTAACATGTATGTCTGCAAACATAACCTATACTTGATAGTAAACCATCTATTTTGCTTTGTGCTGAAACACTGAGCTACATTAAACAATAAAATCCAGTAACTAGAGGGAAACACAAAAGAAAAATAGGGCACAACTCTTTATAATTGACTTTCATTTCCCTTCAAGTACCCAAAACAGTTTCCTCTTCAACCAGAACAGGAAATAAAATTATTTAATTTGTGATGAGTGTTAAATACCCTACACTACAATCATTTTTCTAGATCTAAAGCATAAAGTGGCAAAATCCTAGTATTTTCCTGAATCTCACAACCTATTTTTAAGGAAACTGAATTTAATTTATTACTTTTATTGTTATTACTTTGCTTTCTAAAAAACAACAGGTACTCTCTTTTAATGAGTTGTTTAATTTTCTCCAGACTTGATTAACAATTTAGATTGCTTTGGGTTTTCAATCTGTTTTGTGAGTTTAATTCCCCCTTCCCAAGTTCTCTATTCATTTTCCTAGGTTGATTTGATTCATTCTCAATTAATTAATTTACAATTAATTAATTAATCCCCCCTTGACAACTGCCTTAGTGGCATCACAACTCATATTAATGGTGTAGTGCCCGTTCTAATTAAAATCAATATGTAGTTCTTAATGACATAGTCTTATCTACTGGAAATAGTGAAACACTAGATAGAATCCATTCTATTTTTAAACCAAGATCCATATGACCTAATACCATTTGGTAGTAAAATTGCAATAAAAACACTTATTTTATATCTTACAATATAATATGACTGAAATCAGTTATATGCCAACACATCCCAGCAACTGACATATTGACTAGAAATTGAAATGACATTGCCTTTTTCAATCAGATAAATCCTTCCTCCCTATATGTTATCTACTTTAGATTTCAGGGATATATAATGCATTCTAATGCCATCTCATTTGCTAGACTTTACCATGATATAAATTCTAGATTTGTTTCAATTATTGGTAAATGTGTAGAGTAAGGGCTTCATCTTAACAGACTTTTTAGTTTCATTTGTAATTCTGACACTGACCTGAAATAACACATTATGAGGAGATGGCATTATTTCTGTTTCTAATCCTACTGGAGCAGCACTGATAAAATTTTATAGTGGGCTGGGATAAGGATTAAGTTATGGTCCCCTCCCAATTAAAGAACTGCCAGTTTATTATAGTATATTATGGCAGAGAAAGCAAAGAGAGCTCATCTGATATTTGTTGAAATTTGGCATAGAGTTTTATATAGTGTGGGCTTTGGATATAATTTTTGAAAGATGTCTAGGATCACATGCATTAAGCTGAAGAGAAACTACATCTTCTTGGGTCAAGTGAAGGTATAAAATGTGTACTCAAAAACCCAACTTTCTAAAAACATGTTACTCTATGTTTGTTTCCTTGACTTACTTTTTCCTTGGTCAGTCTTATGGTTTCCTATTTTTCTTTGACTATTTATGTATTATATAAAAAGTTGACCTCTCTTGACACTATCACAGTCTACGTATCCAAGCAATTAATATTAAAACTGGGTTTAATCTTTGCAAAGCTCTATGCGGAAAGGTATATAAAATCTAAAGAAGTCCTTGCTCTAAAGTAACTAACACTTCCGTTTCCTTCTCAGTGTCTATTTCTCCCTTCTAGTCAGACAGAAATGGTTTATTTTGATCTTTTTCTTTTAAGCTTCCTCATTTTCTTATCTATATGTCATTTGGACTCTTTTATTTGGCCTTTTTTTGGGAGGGGGATGGCTTTTCTTATTGTCTCTCTCTTAACTCTTAATGATATTTTGCTCCCAAATTTGAAAAGATTTTTCCAAAAATTTAAAGTTTTTTAGTTCATTCTTTTTAATGAACTATTGAGCAACACAACCCTTATCTCATATATGAAAGAGTTAAATCATATCTTATGTAGAATAATGAAAGCTTACTCCAGTACAAAAGTAAAACAGACTAATTCTGTAATACATGTGTGAGATGCAATTCAAATTATTTCTCCCTTGAGAATCACTAGTTGTACAATATAGAAAAAAGCTCCTTTCAAGAGAATAACCTAACACAGGCATTTCTCCTTATCAATGCCAATATTAATCTTTCTTGAAGCCTACACAGAGGGTAATTCTCTTAGTAAATCTGGTGACCCCAGTAGTGTGTACGTTCAATGACATGTACTAAAATAGCAAATCAACTTTTTAGGTTTAGAAGACTCTTGGGCTTTCTTTTTTAAATCAGACTATTGATTCTCTTGCCCAATTGCTGCTACCACCAAACACAGACACACAACTCTGGCATATACTATTCATTATCAAATCCAGCCACAACATTGACTTTTCACTTGTACACTCTGGGATCTTGAGATGCTGAGAATGATCACTGAGGTCACTGATCTGGCCCTGTCCTATGTTATAAAAACAATATCCACAAGCCAATGTGAATTTTTCTCTCTCTTCATTGTTTTTACCTAGTCCCATAAGTGATATTTTTAGATTTTAAAGAGTTAAAAATAAATGTAGTTAATAATTTGAGAAATATAAAAGTATATATTGTATTTAGTTGTAAATAAGGTGCCTTTGCAGCCTGTTTTTTTCCCCCCACAGGCAACCCTTGTTCTTGGTATCTTACATGTCCTTCCACATTCATTATATAGATTTCATTTCTTTTTTTTTTTTTTTTTTTTGCGGTACCGGGGATTGAACCCAGGGGTATTACATCCCCGGCCCTATTTTTTACACTTTATTTTGAAACAGGGTCTCACGAAGTTGCGGAGGGCCTCACTAAGTAGCTGAGGCTGGCCACGAACTCGGATCCTCGGGTCTCCACCTCCCAAGTACTGGGATTACAAGTGTGCACCACCACGCCCAGCTAGACTTCATTTCTTTTGTGTGTGTGTGGTACTGGGGATTGAACCCAGGGGCATTCTACCTTTAAGCTACACCCCAGTCCTTTTTTGCTTTTTATTTTTTATTTTGAAACAGGATCTTGCTAAGTTGCCAAGGCTGGCTTCAAACCAGTAAGATTTATATGTTGAAAACTATGTGTTGAAGAATCTCAACTACCTTTATGTGTGCACTCCTCTTTAGGAGGTATAATATCATTCCCTACTCCTTAACTCTGGCCTGTTCTTAGTTACTTTGTCCTAAAGAGTACAGTACAGAAAGGCACCTCATTTACAACTGAACCCAACATTCAGTTTTACACTTCTTGGATCATTTACTTTGCCCAACTATTTTTGTCTTTAAAATGTGAAACCTTAGCTGGGCGTGGTGGTGCATCCCTGTAATCCCAGTACTTGGGAGGCCAGTCTCAGCAACTTAGTGAGATTCTCAGAAACTTAGAGAGATTCGATTCAAAATAAAAAATAAAAAGGCCTGGGAGTGTAGTTTGGTGGCAGACACCCCTGGGTTCAATACCACAAAGACACAAAAAAAGTAAAACCTTGTCATTTATGAGACTAGGTTAAGACAATGAAGAATAGAGAGAAGTGTTTACATTGGTTTATGAATACTTGTTTACAACATAGTAACTGTACAGTAGAGAGTACTAATCCATACTACCCCAGCCAGGTGAACAACGATAAGTGATAAATCATGGTGCTAGGTCATCAGTGTTTAGTGGTCACATTGACAATATGTGTCCCATATCATGTGATGAAAATGGCAATTTACCTTTGTGGTCTTGCTCCCCAAATCTCCCCAAACCCTTACATGGTTGTGAGGAAAAACATCAGACAAACCCAAATTAAAGGACATCCTATAACATCCAACCTATACTCATCAAACTGTCAAAAGTCATCAAAAACGAGGGAAGTCCAAGCGAACATCACAATATAGAGGTGCCTAAGAAGGCTTTATAGCTAAATGTAAGATGGTATCCAAGAGGGGGTCTGAGAATGCAAAAAGACATTTGGTAAAAACTAAGGAAATATAAATAAAGAAGGGATTTTCATTATTAATAATATACCACTATTGATATGAGTTATGACAAAGATGCTACAGTCATTTGAATGAGTGCTATATATGAACTCCATAACATTCTCACAATTTTCCTGCAGTTCTAAAATTATTCTAAAATGCAAAGTTTGTTCATTTTTTTGTGTGTGTGTGTGGTACTGGGGATTCAATCCAGGGGCATTCTACCTCCAAGCTACATCCCCAGCTCCATTTTATTTTTATTTTGAAGCAGGGTCTTACTAGGTTGACAAGAGTCTCAGTACTTGCTGAGGCTCTCCTCAAACCTTCAATCCTCCTGTCTCAGCCTCCCAAGCACTGGGATTATAGGCGTGTGCCACCAGGCCTGGCTTGTTCATGTTCATGGGTTTACTTTAATAATAAATTATAATTTTAGAGAGAATGCATGAAATATTTAGGAGCACTCTTTAGACTGTTATTTTTTTAATATCTTCAAATTTGTATAGCATCTGACTAAAGAAATGTGAAGGGGGCTGCTTCATCTATAACAAAAATATTAGGAAATAAAATGTGAATGATTTCCACAGCCAAGAGTTATCTATCCTACATTCATGCTACTTTTGGACTGTTATATTTAAATATAGAATGGCCCCTGAAGAACTCATAAATTGGTGTTTGGAGTGGATGTAATTGAGTCATGAAGGTTGTAATCCCAGCAGGGGATAAATCCTTTGTAATGGATTTATCTGGGTGGTGGCCCAGGCCAGTAGAGTGTAGCTGCAGAAGGTGGGTCCCTGGGGTGTGGCCTTGGAGATTATATATGGTTTCTCCTCCCCCTGAACACACTCTTGCTTCTGGCCTCTGTGATGTGAGGAGAGAAGTCTTGTGTTCTCTCTCTCTCTCTCTCTCTCTCTCTCTCTCTCTCCTTCCTGCCACCATGCCCTGAGATCTATGGTTCCTGGCCTCACATGAACTGAACACAGAACTTCTAAGGAAACTGTGAGAAAATAAATTTTCTTTTCTCTAAATTACATGGTCAGATCTTTACGTTATGGTTGTGAGAATGCTGACTAATAAAACTATATACTGTTCAACTTTTCTTAATCAATGATAAAGTAGATTTCATGCAGTTCTCCTATGGTGAATGTAATTCATTTGGATTCCAAACCTGGAAAATAGGTTAAAGTTACAAAAGAATAAAATAGTACACATATTTGGAAAAGTCTAGATGGACCTAGGCATAGCTATAGAATTAACTGTATATTATCAGTCATAATTTTACCTTAAATCAACAATACAAAATAGTTTACAATAAGCTGTAAGTTTAGGATGTGTACCTATTGGACTAAATACATATAGAGCATTCAGTGTGAAGTTGAGGGGTGTATTGAACAGGAGCATCGACCTTATCAGGTTAATCAGACAGGGAGAGAAGTGGCCCTTGGAAACCAGACTTGCCCAGTAAACTAGCTGCAGAAATAGAAAGATGCATAGTGAGGTAGGTGGAAATCCTAATCACAGGAAAGTGATTAGGATTGGGGAGATTCAACAAGAAATAACTTGGAAATTCATTGAGTAGAGGTGTCCATAGGACCAATAGGATTGTAAACCTGTACACCATTTGCCAGGACCACCTGTTTTCCTATTTTTGTGCCCATATAAGCTCCTTTTACCTACAGTAATCTTCTTTTCCCTTTTCATTAACCCCATTCTCTCCTTTATAATTCAGTTGTTTTTTTTTGGGGGGGGAGAGTACTGGGTATAGAACCCAGGGGCATTCTACCTCTGAAGTACACCCCCAATCCTACTTTATTCTTTTATTTTGAAACAGGGTCTCACCAAGTTGCTGAGGGCCTCACTAAGTTGCTGAGGCTGGCCACAAACCTGCGATCCTTCTTGTCTCAGCCTCCCAAGTACTGAGATTACAAGCGTGCACCACCATGCCTAGCTATAATTCAATTTTAATATTACCTTTTAGGGGAATGGTCGGTAACTTTTCAAGTTGAATTAGTTGCCCCTGCAATGTGCCTTCATGACCCCCTGAGCTTTCTATAGGAGAAACAGAGCCATTGACCTGAGCCTTGTCTGTTTATCTGTTTGTTTCCTGCACTAGTTTGTGAATTTCTACCTTTTTTTGTTTGTTTGAATCTGTATGTTTCATGTGCAATTGTAGTCACGGTAAACATTCTTCTGTGCTTGCAGAATAGAAGGACTGGGAAAATGAGGCAGGGTACCCATCTTGAAGCCACTCAAGTATTTGACAGCTTATCAACAGAAAAGGACCGAGGCTCTAATATCTTGTGATTCAGTGCAGACACCATAAGCGGTGAGACAATCCTTTATTAATACCTTGCATTATTCAGATCCTAACACTTGACCTACACATAAGATGCAAATACACAGCCAAAAGCATACCTTAGGGAATCCAAAGGAACTAGCGATGGGAAGTTGACAAATTCTAGGAAAATAAGACTTCAGAAGAAAGGATAAAGAAACTGGAGCTTTGCTTCTTCAGGGGCCTAGGAAAGAAGGCAATTTAATAAAAATCTTCAAGGCTAGACAAGAAATTTTTATCTGCACTGAAAAGAGAAGAGAAAATGAACTCAAACATGTCTATAAGGAAAAATTACCTATCAGTTACAACTGTT
Source organism: Glis glis (assembly GCA_004027185.1). NCBI lineage: Eukaryota > Metazoa > Chordata > Mammalia > Rodentia > Gliridae > Glis > Glis glis. The sequence continues at coordinate 44,882 of PVJS01004785.1, forward strand.
TATCTTGAAGATACATTTAGGAAGGTGGTCGTACAACTAAATTCAGAATAGATTTTTATCTACTGGAGTTAGTTCATGCGTAATCCTGTATGAAGTTGAGTCAGAGAGAGCTAAATGATTGCTGCAAAATGCTTTGTCCAGTCTTAAGATTCAATGATTCCATTGGTGAGTGTACATTTCTACTTATAGCATTCATCCTGGAGATATGTGGTTCTCAAAGTAAATTCTGAGATAAAACATTGCAGTTTGGATCTTCCCAAATGATCTCTCCTAAGTTGTTCTACACGCTTGAGTCTCTGATGGTGATGAATCACGGCTAATCTCTTAGAAACATATTTCTCCAGATAACATCAGTTTCTCTCAGAATACGGGGAGGAGAGGACTGCATTTCTTTTATGCTTCTACTGAGAATAAATGTAGACATTTACTTGAGACAGAAGAAGTTAAGATCACTTGGGGTCGGTATCTGGTTCATAAACAGACAGCTCTTTGTGTGTAAACCCAGCCGGCCCCAAACAGCATCTGGCTTGTTCCTTGTGGTAATTGTGTGTTCAGACAAAACTCCCCTTATATTTCTCTTTTACTCACATTTGCCAGTCATCACTAAAACGAACAAACTCTATCTCCTTTGTTAGCCTGGTAACTTACTCTTTGATGGTAGTTTATGGCAATCTCTGAAGGTAAGATAAATGATAATGTTAATACTATGAGAATATTTATTTCAGGTGTTATTTAACTAGTTATGAAAGCCCTTCAAGTTTTACAACAGTCAAATTCCATTATTATGCCATTTCAAGGTCTGTGGAGTCTATTTTGAGCACCTGCAGAAAGGGAGCTCCCCTTCTTTCCTGTTTTATTTTTTTCCTGCATTTAGATCTCTGAATGAAAAAAGAAAATCTGGCTAACCTAAAAACAAAAGGCAAGATGAGCATAGTCAAGTTTTCTTTTGACCTTGTAGCTCTGATATGCAAGTAGCAAAATCTCACTTGAAAAACCCTCACAACACAACCACCCGCCCCTTTGCAAGATAAAATTTTTTAAAAGCCTGAGGCAAACAATCAACTATTCTAGGAAAAATTTAAAATATGTATGCAGCCATAGGGAATTCCAGTATTTGAGTGGAAATACACAGTTCCAACTGCAAGCTGCTGTTAGGGTTACAGTGCTCTGACCACTTAGGCTGAAAGTGAAAGAGGCATTAATTAAGTAATAACGATCAAGGTATGGGGCATTTCCTGGGGATTAATGACCAGCTGGGGGAGTTGATAGCCCACAGTGCAGCCAAGGGCCATTAACCCCAGCTGGTCATCAATTCCTGGGCCCTGTGTTATAGTCATTATTGCTGTCATAAGCCAAAAATGAAAAGCAAATGGGTCTATGGATTACTTTTATGGATGATGTAGTTTCAATTGGTATCTACAGGGCATTCCTGGAGAATGAATGCTCAGTCCACAAGCCAATCAGGTGCTTTGACATTCCATTCTACTTAGGATGCTGCCTGGGAGGAACGGAGGGCGAATGAGGTAGGCAGCCAACGGTTGAAAAGTTTCAGGTCTCTGTTGACACTCGAGAGCTATGGAGAACATAAAGATCACATGGAGGAAGTATGCTGATAGTTAGGTGTGTGTGTTTTCTTGCAGATGCCCCGGTTTAGTGCCTTTATTTTGAGGTGGGAAAAAATCATTGGATAGTAATGAGACTCCTAGAAGACCAAAAATGCCAATTTTCAGAAGGAAGAGAGAAATGAAAGGTTGATATACTCTATTGGAATAAAAAATACATTAAAAATAAAGAATACTGCCGGGCGTGGTGGCGCACCTTGTAATCCCAGTACTTGGGAGGCTGAGACCAGAGGATTCGGGTTCGCGGCCAGCCTCAGCTACTCGGTGAGGCCCTCTGCAACTTAGTGAGACCCTGTTTCAAAATAAAGAATAAAAAATAGGGCTGGGGGGTGTAGCTCGGAGGTAGAACGCCCCTGGATTCAACCCCTAGTACCGCAAAAAAAAAAGAAAAAAAGAATATTGAGGGACTGTCAGCCTACAGTGATCAAGTTGGACAGATAGAAATTAATTATATTTGGTTTAAAGAAGCTGCTTCCACAGCCTTGGTCAATTTTAAAAAGCACATTAGAAGATATCTCAAACTGACTTTCCAATTACCATGGAAGGCGGCAAAGTGTGATGAAACAAAACTCATTTTAAATGGGTAAATACATTCAATACTGACACAATATTTTCAAAATTCATAAATTTAGTTTCTGGTCAAGCCATTTTGAAGGTGATTCTGGCGAGAGTTGACCTTTGCTAAAGGAAAACAGTATTAATTGGAGCCCCCCAAACTAATTTTCTCAAATAAAGGGATACACTTACACAGTGTGTGTCTGTGCACATGTTAAAGGATGTAGGGAGCAAAGAGAAATTGAATAAAAATGATTTTGTACAAGTTTTCATTTTAATCATAGAATTTTATAAAAACCAATACTCAAAACCACCGTTTCCTAGTACTTTATAGTGATTTAGAGATATATTTCTTGTTTTCTTATCTTTATAAATTTAGAAATGTATAAGAAATAAAGAAAACTGGTTTCATAACAGTTATTTTATACTATGAACAAACCCTTAAATACTAATTTTTGAATGAAGGGGAACTGTTTGCAAAACAAAATATAGGTATAGTACTTGATGTGTTCATGTACACACACACACACACACACACACACACACCCTCCTCCTAGTACTACTTGATCAGAAGCAAGTGTTTAAGCTGGGTCTAAGGGAGACAAACAAACATCAACAACAAAATACTAAAAGAACTTTAGTGGCTCAGTGGTAAATAACAGAGACTTATTTTATTAAATACAAATGGCATTACTGTTTTCTTGGGTTGTATTTTTATTCATAATTGTATTTATTTATTTATGTATGTCATGGCTAAACATTTAAAAGAGATTTGTTTTTCAAAAGAATAGACATCATTTCAAACTCAAGAGCAGGCAGTATAATCTGGATTCAGTTATGTTTCTTTGAATCCTCATTATGAGAGAAAATCAGTCCATGGGTGGTAATCTTTGAATGTTTGAAATTCTCCTCAATTTATCTAGTATTCTTCGTCCCATGTTCCTGGATCATTAAGATGGAGAAGAGAAATTCACTAAGTTATCTGTTTGTATCATCCACCTATCATCCAGTATTATAATAGATGCGAGCAAAAGAAATCATGTTGAGTTAATTATTTTTAACTTTTTCAACTTTCATCTCTTCTCATACCTTGTCTACCCTCAGGATTTCAGATATACATCCAAGTGGATGACTTCCAAATCTCCATTTTCAGCTCTGCTCTCTCACCCAAACTTCAGTGTTGAATTGACAATAGGCCTTGAGACCTTTATATCTTGTGGTCCTGCCAACTCCTGATATTTGGTAGCTCCCAGACCAGAAGCAGTCTCTCTCCTCTTTTTGAAATCACATTCTCTATTTCCAGGACTAGAATTTCCTCATTCACTCAGGCTAGAGACCTTGAAGTTTTCTTTGATTCTGCCTTTCCCATCAACCTGCATATTCAGGTTGTCAACAAATCTAACATTCTTTTATATGTAGAGGATATCCTATTTTTCCTTTGGTTCCCTTTATCTTATCTTTCCTAACCTCCATGTTCACCAGACTGATATGAGGACTGATGCAAACATGAGGGAGCTTTCTCCTGACTTGCCTCTCCTCTTCAATATTTAGTCAATGATTTAGACTAAATATACAAGTCAGTATCACAAACAGGCAGCTAGCAGAAAAAAATAGTGAATAATTTGCAAGATATAATCCACAAACACAGATTCATAACTTCTTTAAAGAAGATTCTTTGCTTTATGATCTCTTGATTCTTTAATGCTTTAACCCTGGAGTCCATGTTTCTCAGCCTGGACACAAGTCTCTTTATTACTATTTATTACGTTCTCTTCCATACGCCCTATGCTCTAGCCTACCCAACAACAATTTCTTCAAGTGTCCTGCCTTTTCACACCTTAATCGTTTTCTTCAAGGGATTCCATCATCTGGAAATAGCCTTCTACTTCTTATCTTCTTGTTCCTATAAAACTTCTATTCATATTTTAATCCTAGCTTAAATTTCATATTCTCTATAGTTTTCCTCAACACCCTCAATGCTCCTAATAGAATAAAATGCTTCCTTGTCTTCCTTCCAAGGACATTTTCTATAAACATTCCATTATAGTGCCTACCATTTTGTGGTTTCTTTTATTTACTTCTCAGTTTCCTTTTATTCTGGGAGCTGTTTGGTGGCGGGGTTTTTTAATCTCTAAATTCTTAGCACTCAAAGGAAGAAGAGGCGCCAAATGGGTACTCAAATACTTGTTCCATTTTATAAATTAGAGTAAGGGGCCATCCCTAACTAAGTGGAATTGAACATAAAAAAACATCCTACCTTGTACTGTTCAACTATAGGGTGGGGGCTCTGTGTCTTACAGGTGACACAAATAAGGTGATTTGGAGATTCAGTTGAAAGTAACCTCATTTTGAAGTGATATGATTTTAGGTGGCATAAGTAGGAGGAAATTCAGTATGTATAGCAAGGAAGGTGATAATTCTGTGTTCTTCTGCACTATTATGAAGATACCTGCCACATTGTATCCTATAAAATGGTGGTGGGCACATTTTAAAAGGAATCCAGGCAGAATGGAACACTGCATTTTTTTCGAAAGTGAACTACAGCTGGGTATGGTGGCGCATGCTTGTAATCCCAGTACTTGGGAGGCTGAGACAGGAGGATAGCAGGTTTGTGGCTAGCCTCAGCTACTTAGTGAGGCCTCCGCAACTTAGTGAGACTCTGTTTCAAAATAAAGAATAAAAAATAGGGCTGGGGGTGTAGTTCGGAGGTAGAATGCCCCTGGGTTCAATCCCCAGTTCCAAAAAAAAAAAAAAGTGTACTAAAAGGATAGGGAAGGGAATTAAGAAAAAAACAAAAAACATGTCCTTAGAGGACATGCAGAAGAGATGAGAACAGTGATCTCTAACTGTGCTCCTTCTCTTTCTGTTTTTGTTTGGCCCATTAATTGCCATGAAGGATTAAAGAAAGAACTCATATACATTTAGATGGAGAATGAACTCATTGGTTGCCACAGACCCCACTGGATTTTATTATCCTAGAGTTATTTGCTGCATACATTTCTGTTTTCACCTGCCTGATCTTTGAAGACCTTTGAGTTTGCATCCTCTGATTTGGAACGTTATCTTTCAATTGTGATATTTTGGGCTTCTCTTCTTCAACATACATTCTCCTTTCTCTTTGCTCAGCATCTTCATTGGTCAGTGGTAATTATCCTTCCCTGCTACATTCTCCTCTTCTCCCTTTCTACACTCGGAAGGTAACATCTTAAGGTCTACATTCTGTAAGAATTCACCCTTATTTCAAGTCCCAAACAGTTTGGAGATTATTGTCCAAGGGAGCCACCAATAAATAGCACTTTTCAAATCTAGAACTATACAACTTGATAGATAATGTGAAGAAGAGAGACTACATTAGAGGACCTAGCTTACTATGAGAATAAGTTGGACCTTGTAACTGCAGCTCCAAATTGGACAGACTTATCCACTTTATCTTAGATAGTAAGACTTAGGGGTGGAGGTGCAGATGAATACTTAAGCTTTCTTTAGTGAGGAGCATTCATAAGCAGAACAGAGCAGAACTGTACATGCCTGGTTATTTTTTCCAAATTAAATTCTACCTCCCAAGAGTAGGGGGAACTTCATAGGAAGAAAACATTAAGAAAGGGAAATAGGCATTTCCCATTTAACATCAGTGTCTTTTCTAATTATCTTGTATGTGTAGGTCTAATTATCCCCCCAAATAAGATGTTTGGAAGCTGACATTTATTGTATTTTTATGACCCAAAGTGCCCAGCACAGGGAAAGAAACAAACTTACTAAATACTGAATATCATTATACAATATAAAGAAGAATGAATGAGAAGTCCAAAGACATGAATTATAGTTCTAGCTCTTCTGCTGTGATATCTTCATGCCTCCAGGCCTCAGTTTCTCATCTGTGAAATGGGTCATTGGAAGAGACTCTCAAGAGAGAGTCATAGGCCTAAGACTCAAAAATGTGGTTGTAATTGACATGAATAGATTTAGGAATTTATTCAGATGATAAGATAAAATATAGTTTATCACTAATCTTGCAGAACTGAATTGCTGTAATTGAATTTAATACAAGTAAAAGAGATTGAATATCTACATAAGCATCTGATAATGACATAAATGTCTTTTCTGCACAGTTAGTTCCCATTTGCAGGTTTCTGAAGTTGCCTCCCTGGCTTCCTCTTCCTGGACAGGGTCATATACTCCATAATTATCTTTTTCTATCCTATTTTATCTTTAAAATATTAACATCCCGATCATTGCAAGCTGTGCTAAAGGAGAAGGATCTGGTAACTTAATTCACACAAAGGTGAGAGGGTCATATTATGTATTAATTCAGAGCATAATTTTTGGGAAGTGTTACACACTAGGTAGGGAGCTATTTTTGGACACGGAGTCTTTTTCCAGCATCTCTCATACCATACCACAGGGGCATCTGCTCAGTCTATACACACCCCAAAAGCCAACTCAGCCTGTGTTTGAGAGGATGATGATTGTGCACGTATGTGGGGTTGTGTGTCATGCACCATAAAGGCAGGCTGACAGGGAGGTCTGTTCCTAGCTGCTCCACATACAGCTGGATTATCCTGTAAAACATCTCCAGGTATATAAATCTGCTTGGATTCCCAAGAGATGGACTAGATAACTTAGTAGGTATTTTTGTCTGTCTTTATTTCCTGAGATCTTTTCTACCAAAAAAAAAGAAAGAAAAAAGAAATTGGGTCTCACATGTTGGAACAATTATCCAAGAATATTTCATCCCTGAGAAAAATATAACCCTTGAGTTGCTGCCAAAGTCAGTGAGATCTATGGCAGCTTGCCGTCTGCACACAGACCTTGCACATTAACACTTTAGGGACTCTAGTGCAGAGCACGTTCCACTGTCTCCTGCAGCTCACTTGTGAATGAGTGAGATTAACTAGGACCTCAAGGAAGGGGCCCCAAGACACCTGGAGAAGTTTCTATCACAATGTGTGCTAAATGAGCTCATCCTGTTTTTAAAGTTGCCAGTCACGTGCTCTAAACACCTTTTCTTTTTCCATAACTGATAACTTGAATAAAATATTTGAAAGGCATCTTTCAAAGACAAGAATGTTTTGACACAGACCCCTAACTGATAGCCAGCCCACCCTCTTCCTCTACTTCCTTGACACATAATATAAACTCCACTCCAAGTCTAGCCCTCCTTTGCAGGCAGCTGAGGCTGTGAAACTGAGTTGTAGCCAATGGCATGTGATTGGAAATGACAGGCCCCATTCTGGGCCCCATCCATAAAAGCTTCCCCATTCATGACCCTCATGTTCTTTTCTCCTTCCAGTTAGCTGGAATGGAGTCAGCCACCAGAGTGACAATGGTATCCACATTAGGAAAACGACAGAGTCTCTCATTCTTCAAGATCTACCCGACTAGAGACCCCACGTGAGACTGTTATGGGAGCAAGAAACAAGCCTTTTCCTATTTCAGGCACTGGATTTGGGAGGCTTATCAGTTGTGATGGTTAGCATTGCCTTACCCAACACTATTATGATTACGTTAATTTTCTTGACGCCATTTTTCTACATTGTATGGTTTTTAGTTGGATAACGGGTCTTTTCAGTATGTTAAAATTGTATCTGACAGAAAATTACACTGTTTGATTTTGAGGTTTCTCCCTCTTTCACACCTGGCACATAACAGCCCAACATTTTGTAATTCTGTCTAACCTCACTGAAGCTCATACTGATGCCCGTTTGCCTTCTCCTTTTATTCTTCCCCCTTTTATTTATTTCTTCTCATCCACACCTTCTTCTCTCTTTCCTCATTTGGCACATTTGCTCATTCAACTAGAATTTACTGTGTACCCATTATATGTCAGGCATTTGCTGGGTACTGAGTTGACAGTGGTAAATTGGACAGGCTTGGCTCTTCTCTCATGGAGTTTTGGTAGTATGGGAGAGAGAGATAATGAGCAATCAAACAAACAGAGATATATAGCAAATCAATTATGATGAGTAGTAAGAAGAAAATGAATAGGGTCCAGAGATAGTCCTTAATGACAGAGGGGTGCAGAGGACCCTGCTTGGGAAAGATTATCACAGATGATTGTGAAGGGTTGACTCTTCCATTGTGAGCCCAAAACAGAGAAAACCCAAGCCATGAAAGAGGTAGGAGAAGAGCATTCCAGTTTGTGTAATGGAACAGAGGCAGGAATCTCTTCTGCAGGTTCATTCAAAAAATCGAAAGGAGACCACTGTGGCTGCTGCTCTGTGGATGATGGTGAGAACTGAGCAGAAAAGATGAAATTAGAGGATAGATGCAGTGGTCCAGGATTCCAGTGTCATGGGAAGGAGGTTAGCTTTTAATGGAAATGTGTGATGCTTTTCCGAGTGGAAAAGCAAAGTCATTTAATTAATGTTTAAAAGATACTCAAGCACTTTTTTTGTTTCTGGAAAATAGATGATAGGAAGTCTAGGATTGGGAGGATGAGGAGGAGAAAGGAAGCTGTCAGAGCTGTCCACATAAAACATGATGGTAGTTTGGACTGGAGAGGAGGAAGTAGGTATTAAGAGATATTAATGTATTTGTGTCACAATTTCAAGTGCATGTGTGACAGAGAAGTTGAGATGTTGAACAGGCAGTTAGATACATGAATCCAAAGCTCACGGGAGGGGTCTGTGCTTTAAATATACATTGGGGAGTTATGTTAGCAATAGTATTTTAGTCATGGATCAGAAGAAAAGACCCACAACCTCTATTTAGGCTTACAGAGTGCTTCTTGGATCAATAACTTTTTGGAGAAAAACAGCATACTAGAGTGACAATCAAACATGGCTATAAGATGGGCAGTTTACTAATCAACCTACAGCAATGGGAAATACATTTCAAGGTGGTTTTCAGAATGGTGATGTGCTGCATCAAACCTTCTGCTTTCCCCTTTTAATCCCTACTATAACTAAAGATGCAAAATTCAAAATAAATGTTGACCTTAAGCTTTGTAAATGTTTACACTAGTAGTAGATTGCCTGTTTTCCCTTCCTGTACCCCAGGAACTCGAGTCTTTTAATCTTCAGATCATTCAAGTAATTCTGAGTGCTAAGGTTTTCAGACTCTAACTTTTGGATAAGCCTATATGGATTAAGGCTTGTTTTATTATAATCGTTTTAATTTATATTGATAGCTCAGCGTCTCAATGACTGCTTTTTTAAGTTCCTTATCTTTATTTTTTGAATTCTTTATTGAAAGTATAAAATATGTACATAAAGGTACACAAATCATAAGTGTACAGCTTAAAGATCTTTCACAGAATGAACACACCCATGTAACCATTATGCAGATCAAGTAACTGAAGTGTTATGTTACATCCAAATTCTCTTAGCTATATCTTAGTTCTTATGTTTTATTTTTGCCTCTTTCTTTCAACAGACCCTGAGTACTATTACTTGCCAGACCTTATTCTAAGCACTGGAATACATCAGGGTTCAAGAAGGAAAAGATCACTGCCATTATGGTTCTCCAAAATAGTTGTGATCAGATTTCTGCTTTCTGTTCCTAGTTTTTCCAAGGCTAAAGTGATCGCATGACCTCCTAGATCCCAAATAGCAGGATTTACTGCCTCCTAAAACCTAGTCCTAACTGGGTGTTCGAACACCACCACCCCACAGACCTCCCAGATCTTGCCTACACAGCTCCTAGCATCCAGCTGATCTCCAACATCTGCTGAGCAAAAGAACATGGGTGTTCTTCATCCGTTCCCTGGCACTTTACTCACCCACTGTCCTCTACCAATTGGAAGGACAGAATGACCCCTGGACTCAAGGGTCACCTTCTGGTACTAGAGCTTGAGGCCCCTGTTTCTCTTCTCCTTGGACTAGAATGATTTTAGCACATTAGACTCATTCCCATGCCCTTGTGCTTTTGTGCAGTATCCTTTCCCCTACACTGGGCAATCTGTCCAGAACTTCTCCATTCTGGTCTATTCTACCATCTGATTCTGACACTTGTAGAACTTCCTTCTCTAAGAAGGTATCAGGTCCACTTGTTCACTCAACTCACATTCTTAGCCATATCAATGTCCTGCTGCTGCTGACCTAAGTAAGGCAGCTCAGTACCAATAGTGCCATTATCAAAAGCTATTTTCAAATAAATGTAGACAACAAAGGTCACATTAGGGTGACCGGATTGCACAATCAGGCTTTCAGCTCCTTCTCTGCCCTTTTCTCTAAGGTCAGCCATAATAAGAAGGGGCACAGGATTGGAGACAGAAGAAAATAGTTGCTTGTTGGACAGTGACAGCCACCAGCCTTAGCTGAGCTTTGTAGGCCTCGCTTCAGGCAGCAGTTGAGTTAGCCCCGCGCCTACGGGTGACACACCTGGCGCTTTAGTGCGCTTCCAGGGGTTGGGTCCGCGGATGGTGGCTACCTCAGACCCGCCATGGGATGCGCTCTGGGATAAAGACCCCCAGCGAAGGAGCGCGCCTGGCTAAACCATGAACCAAACCCTCTCTCCTTCCTCAGGCAATTAAAGAGCCTGGTTGCACACTTGGAGGGAGTGTTCACACAGGCGATTCTTCTGCTATTAGAGAAGCAGATTGACTCCATTTTGATCATCCTGCCCTCGTCTGCTTGGCAAGCGCAGTGTGATGTCCATATGCTCTATTGTTCCCGTCAGCAGGGCGCTAACGGTTCTTTTGCTGCTGCTCTCACTTCTATGGGGGATGTTTTTTTAGCCCCCTTTTCAATGTTGCCAACACATACATATATATTTTTAAAACATAGCACTTATTCTGGAGCTGCAGAAGGTGTGAGAGCTGTGTCCTCTAGCCATGGTACTGCATTTTCATTCAAACTCAGCTTCCTGCCTTTAAATGCAGTGTAGATTAGTTTTCCAAAGAGGTACAGATCACCAGTAAGTGGCAGTAGCCTGGCTTAAAGACAGGCTGCACTTACACTTCACAGGCGACTGCCTGGAACTGGGAAAGGGTTGCAGCCAAACGGAATTTATTAGCGGGATCTATAGAATGTGTTTGAAGAGCTACGGTGGTGTGAGCCGGCAGGCACACAGGTTGGCCCACCATCACACAAAGTCAAGCAGGCCAACTGCTCAGGGGATTCAGACTGGCATGCCTTGTCAGCATTTCTTTATTTCTTCCTGCAGAGAAACACAAATGGAACAAATTTTCAGTCCCGGGGACTTAGGCTTCTTGTGCATTTTTCTCTCTTCCCTTCGAGTTGAGCTTCCTTCCATGTTGTCAACCTCCACTCTAGCTTTTCTTCCCCAGATGATGTTAAGGAAGCAATTGCTTCTTTAGTGGTTCCAGCTGATTCCCTCCCTGCCAGTACCTGGATTTCCTGTGGTGCTGGATTTTTAGCTGAGGAGAATTTTTCTCAGTTCTTCAAGTAAAGATTTTAAACTCCATATTCAATGAGAGGGCTGTGGAATTTGGCTTCTTTACAAGAACTAATCAATGTAAAGTGTGGGCTATGCTGCACCTGATCCTGAGAAGCCCTCAATGGAGGGGGAGGGATCATTTATTCTTCTTGGGGGTTGGAACATTCAAAACCCACTTCAGAATGTTGATTTAGTTCTTCCAGATGATCTCTGTGGAGAGCTTAGCCCGATAATGATCACCCAAACACGCAGGAGACAGCACAGCATGCGGGGGAGGAGGAGGGCCTTTGCAGCCAACTACATGTGCACCCGGATGTCAGCTCCATCCTTCCTGGCTCTGTGACCTTGGGAGAGCCAGCCAATGGGGATAGAGATCCAGAGTTATGGCTGAGAGTTTGGGGAGTGGGGTGGGAGGACAATCTGACATTGTACTGATGGGTTTTCCTATGGGATGACATTCATGGTTTTCATCATTTTAATTTCTGTCATGAAGCAAATCTTGCAATTTTGACAATTTCAGAACAAATAGACCTGCAACTCGTTTTCGCACAATAGCTAACTTCATGCTAATGCATTTCACCATCTATCAGGTTTTTGACACTTAGAAGTCTGAATTCTCTATCCTAGAACATTGGATTGGGGTAGTGGGTGGGGCATGCTTGACTCTGTGTATTAGTGGAGGTAGGAAGATTTCCCCTCCAAGTCCCACCCTCTGGTCCTCAGCATTAGGATTAAATGAGGTAATGCGTGTAAAACACCTGGGAATCAATTTGAACTATTTGATGTGTAAGTGTCTGAACTGACTTCTTATTATTTCAGTTTCCATCTACATTCAATTTTATTTTTCAATACCAAACTCTCAAAAGCAGCCCAAACTTTCTCATTTCTCCAACAGAGAGATTGTAATTATCTGTACTTATTCTGAAAACTGCTGCTGCTACTGTTGTTGACAGAACATCCGCTTAATTGTTATGAGATTTTTTTCTCTCCTCTCATAATTTGAGTGAATGTTATCTGAGTGTGAAGGAGCCCATGACAGTAGTTGAAAAGGCAAACCCAATGGTGTCTGGTTCCTTCCCACCAGACTGATCTCTGCCACATGAATATTCAGGGGAGCCCTGAAGAGTCCATTAACAACAAAGTTGAACTCTACCTGTTTATAGATTACTTCTCTTTGTAATTACACTATGTTTCAGCAACTAATGGGAATGAAACTTCTTAAACAAAAACAACTGACTTTCCATAACATGAATTAAAGGAGAAATTAAGGTCAATTCTGTTTCAAATAACTGTCTAAAAAGAGAAAAAAAATCTCTTCATTAATCAAAAGCATCCAGATCTACTTCCCCCTATTAATCCAGGTATATAGACGCTCCTAGGACTTGTAACCAATCTCTGTCTGCTCTAATGGATATTTGGAACCTTTATTGATTTGGGTAAATTTGCTTCTTCTAAGGTCAATAATGATAAATGAGTCATGTTCTGCATGAAGTGACTTGGTACTTTGAATTAAATGATTGTAATTATCTGTAGTTATTCTGTAACTGCTACTGTTACTGCTGTTGACAGAACATCCGCTTAATTGTGATGGGATTTTTTTCCTCTGCTCTTTGATGATTTGGGTGAATATTATCTGTGTGTGGAAAAGCTAATGCCTGTGGTTTAAAATGCAGACCCAGCAGTGTCAGACACCTTCCCTTGTACTTTTGTCCTCTGTGTCACACTCCTAGTGTTGTCACTCAGGGTTGATCACAGCCTGCAACTCAAACTGATACCTGGGCACTAGAAGACTGGGGCAAAGCGGCATGCTGCTTCCCTAAGCCTTGTTAGTGGAGCTAGATCAGGCTGAGAACCCAGAGATGCAATGTTAATCACCCACAGTGTTTCCTAGGCTGCCCTAATAGGGTATCTGTTTGGCAGTGGTGATGAGCAAACCCTGCCTGCCCACAAGCCCTTGCTGTGCTTCCATCTGCAGCCTCATTTTGAAGAGACACTCGTCTATACGCCACGCTCCATGCTCTGTCTGCACGAGGCAGGACTACCAAATTTACAGCAGGTGCAAATGATGCATGTGCTCTCAGAGGACTCTGAGGTGGGATGTTGGATGGGTGAGCCAATCAGTTTCCACTTCTAGGTGCAGTCAGCCGGATGGTGGATGGGCCAGCCAATCAGCTTCCACTTCCAAGTGAGGTCAGCTTTAGGCAATTAGCACAGTATATTAAGGAAGAAAACACCACCTCTCCCCCCTCCGACTATACACTTTTCCTCTAAAGCGAGAGTCTAGAGATTTTTATTTTAACAGGCAAAGTTAAGTTTTTAAAATGTTTCAAGAAAAAGGCAGTGGGTTGGGCAAAGTATTTCAACTTTCTGGGCCTCAGATGTCATCCAAGGAAAACAAAGAAGCAGAAATAAATGACATTTTAAGACCTCTAGTTGCTATAATTTAAGATTTGGAGAAAGTAGGATTTTCAGAGCAAGGACAGAGATAATTCCTTTGAACACAAAAGCCTGCTAGGAAAGTCCTCGTTCCAGACCTTCCCAAACAGCGGGGGGTTAGTGAGGATCCTTGTTAGTTGACTGTTTGCTTCAAAACTCAGAAAAAAAGAGATGGAGTCAAACCTTGTGGGGATGAGGAAGAACTTTGAGCCAAAAACAAACTTGCTAGGTCAGGCCTCAGATACACCAGAGTTGAAGCAAGAAATTGTAAATAGCAAATTGGGATAGATTACTAAATAGGAGAGCCAGCCATAACGTGTGCTTCCAGAAAATAGTAAGGGCATAGATAACCATCATACAACTGACCAAGGCTGCGAAGTTGCAGTTTGATTTGGTCAGTCCGAAAAAGAAGCCAAGCATTGAGGGGGGTGAGACATGGCTTTATTTCAGGTGCAGCAGGCTAAGGTAGGAGGTCTAGGCCTCTAGTACTCAGTGGTAGCCGACTGGGTACATAGGAGCTCTGCATGGAGACTTCCCCATAGTGTATGCGTGTGTCCACCTCCCGGTGTGTCTGCATACTGGACTGTCTCAGTGCAGTTTACATACCAAGTCGGAACAAAAGTGGCAAGTAGCCAGGGCACAGAGTTACGGAAGACCATATGGCCTCCTCAAGGACATGCTTAGCTGTTTTTCATACAACAGTGGTCTTCACCAAAAGGAGGCAAGGAAGCTTAGCACCACGTTTTGACTGTCCCAACAGTTAGTTTGACTTTAAATGGAAAAGCGAAAAGGAAAAATGGATGAAAGGGAAAGTAACTTGGAACCCATGGGAAAGGTGAGTTAATGTTGAAAATCTTCACAAAGAGGGCATATAGGCCTCCCTGAAGAGGGCACCGATGCCGCCTGCCAGCGTGCTGCTCCATGCCTGCTGTCTGACCGTGCAGCTGGCCTCCGCTTTGGAGGAGCAGCTGTGGGTGGGGCAGGACATTTTGGATTGGGCACTTTCCTATCTTGAGAATGGAGTCCTTCATAAGTAGGAAAATGACGCCAATCTGGCGGGACAACTCTCTCTCCCTACCATAGTCTGTCCTCTCCTCCCATCTTTCCTAACAGCTTAAAACTAGGCATTTCCAATTTAGATCCTGTCCCGTTTGTTTTTCCTTTGGAGCATAGATTCCCAAAGTGGGTGATAACCTTCCGGGGTGGGGGATACTAAAGTGTCTAGGAGAGTAGTAGCCTGGGATGTGATGGAGGTATTGAATACAAATAAGGGGGAGGTGGAGGCACGGGGAGGGTGCTGAGTAGGGTTTTTTTTTCTCCCTGAAAAGGGGGTGGTAAGCCAATATGTTTGTGAACTTCAGCCTGGAGAGTAGCTCTTAAAATACTTCCATCTGTTTCTCATTTCTCTGAGATCTCAAATTGGGGATTTCTATCTTCCTAAGACAAGAAGTAGGCTACCTTCCTCACTTCTCTAACCTATATGTGCTAATGAAAAAAAAACTAAATAACTTAGTTATCTCCCTGTGCCTCTGTTTCCTTTGCAGTCGAGGGTTGGTGGTCATCTCCACCAGTTCTGCTCCTGCAGGCATGGGTGATGAGAAAGTAGAAGGCAGCTATGCTCAGTCAGTGGAGAAGCAGTGGGGCTGTAAGGGAGCAAGTGAGAAAAGCCACTGAATAAAAATGGTACACCATGATAGGGCCGTTGCTCCCTTCTCCATCTTTTACTGAGTAAACTGTTGAAACACTCGAAGCTGCTAAGAAGCCAGCAGAAACCGATGAACTTGTAGCAGGTGTTAACACTTGCAGCCATCTAATTTCAGCTTAAACCCCCAGTCCCTGGAGAAGGTAGTTATGGAGGCAGAAGGAAAGTGAGAGCACTTGTGTTTAAAGTCTGAAGTCAGGTTTCAGCTAGAGGCCAAGATCCTTAACACGATTAACTCCTCTCTGAAACAGGAGACCATCAAGAAGAAACTGAAGCTAAGTTACACAGATAAGCCAAGGGAGTGGCTGGGTCAAATAGTGAACCTCGTAAGAAAGAAGAGAATTAGCACTAATGGACTGTTCTTTTTCTTTCTGCACATGAACCATGTCAACTGCAGCCCCAGCCCCACATCTGTCTGCCACATAATGTGCACAGCTGTATGTGGGTCGTTATGGTCTAGGAACAGAATATCACATTCTAGATGCTGTGTACTTCAGATGAATTAAAGGGAAATCTGTTAGAGGAGGTGACAAATGTAGTTAGATTTGAGTTCCAGTTTGCCTTATTTCTTCGAGTACTCGTTCCTCACTACAGAGTATGAAATTTACTTTAGAAAATGAAACGGTGGGGTGGGCATTGGAGAAGCCAGCTCACTCACTGTAGCCAGGGTGTGTGTTCTTCATCAGCTCTTGTTGCAACAAAATACCACAGCCATTGCATCATTCCTTACTGGCTACCCTGCAAGCACAGCAGCTTGAGGAGTGCAGGCAGAGCCGGGTCTGCTGTGGCCTCGGTAGACATCAAGCTCAATGTCAAACCAGGAGGTGATGCTGAACAGAAAACAGCAACTGTTCAACGTCATTGTTTCCCTGCCTTATTAAAGAGACGCTTAGTAGGCAACTGGGACTTGCTGACTTGTTGGCCCTTAATTTTTCTCTTCTTCCCAAAAACTGATGGGAATCTCATCTGCCTCTTCCTTTCTTTTACCTTTCTTCCTTACCCAGACTTTTGATCCTAATAGACACTTCAAAGGGAAAAAGGTATAGTAATTATTATTATCCACATGAAGTAGAGGAATGGAAAATCTGTTATAGATCGGATACTTGCAAATGGTAAATGGGAAAGTGCAGGCTGCTAGATAGACCCCAAGGAAAACAATGTTGTATGAAATCAACACATAAGAGACAGTCTCACACATCCTAGGGAACACTTAATGGAGCCCATTTGGTCCTCTCTGCTCAGCAGTAGTCCTGAAATGATGTATGATATGACTTCTTGGGAGATGTGTGTGTGGTTCAGGGACAGAGGACAGATATGGGTTTAAGGCTACAGGTATATAGCCCACTTTGGCCAGGCTGAGGCAAGGGCTGGTAAAAGGGAAGGACACTTCACAGGCAGTTTAGTGCTTGCACGTTGAGAAGCCACCTGCCTTTCATTGCTTTAGATCAATGAGAAGGGACAGGATAAAAAAGCTCAGCAAAATGGAGAAGTAATTGTAAACATAAAGGACCCTGAAATATCCTGTGGAAATACTTCTGCATCTCTGGGTGGTGGCCTGTAACCTTTCATTAAAAAAAAAAGGCCCATGGAATCAGTGCACAGCTATTTTATAAAATGATATACAGCAGTGTCTCCTATCTTCCAGAAAGCGATAGGCCACTCTGGAGCAGTCCTCTCTGATGAAGTAATCAGAAAGCTCCAGTTATACCAGTTAAGCAGAGGAAGATGTAAATTTTAATGTATCACACCTAAAGCACGTATTCGAGAGAGCTAAATTTGGAAAGTAAGCTCTTCTGTCTCATCGTCTATAAACTAAAATATCCTTTTAAGGATATAAAACAAGCTACAACTGTCATTGTTAGGAGTGGCTGAGAACTAAGGGATTCCTATTCTTCAAAAATCAAACGTAACTAGTTGGTTTAAAAATATACTCTAGGATAGAGCCACTGACCCTCCTTTTCTGAGCACTGATAAGAAGAGGACTGTTAAGTTCTCAAATTAGCAGTTGCTGAATTTTGAAATTAGAGAAATTGGATGCAGCTTTGGCTGTGGGGCTGTTTCCCCCTTCCCCACACCAAAATGGAATCTTAAGTGAAAAATCGCATCTCCACCCTGTAATAAAATGTGCAGAAGAAATGAAAAACGCATTACTTTACCCCATGTGTATGTGCTACATCATTACACCACTGAGAATGTTTTACTAATGATACAGAACATATGGGGGTCTTATATAATGAACTACAATGAGGTACATTAAAAATATAGATGAGTTTAATTTTATTTATTAAAAAGTTCTAAAGGCAGTTTCATAAGCCTTCTCTGGATGGCAGCTATTCTTACTGGTAGAGTGTTACAAAGTGTTACGGGCTGTGTGTTACAAAGTTTACACCAGCAGAAGTAGAAAGGGATCTATTTAGCGAAACAAAGGCTATCCCAAGGTCTTGACTCCTGCTTGTTTCAATAGTTTGGGCTATGAACTAATTCCACTCCTGTCTTTGTGTTTGCTGTGACTCAGAGGTTCTCTGGTTCAGTTTAATATGTTTGTGCTAACCACATCCACTTTTCCCACAGATTGTTACTCTCCTCTTTATTTGTGCAATATAACCTCAATCATAAGTGTTTTCAAAGAAAAAAAAAGAAAACTTCAGGGTTTCAAAGAGGAGAAAGGCTTATTTTACTTCCTACAGTTCTGACTCTTGCATCCACATCCAGCAATAGGCTCTGACAACTCCGACACCCCTCTTTGCTTAAAACAGACTAAAACTCAATTTTCTGTTAGGATAATTTTATATAACCCCTGTTACATCTCAATTTATGGAAATAATTAGAGCAAATTAGATCACAGGAAAGTTTAATTAGCCAGGCATAGTTTTGAATTAAAGTTCATTTTCTGTGAAAATTAGAAAAGCCTGAGCAACTTGGTTCTCCATGATAGAATGATCTAGCAACCTACGTCAACTGTGTCCCGGGTGAGTGCCCGTGGGCCGGTGGTCAAGAGAGTGGTGTGTTCACTGACCCAGGACTAGAGATGGTGCCTCGAAAGCTGAATGGTCAGGAGGGAGGATTGCAGCAAATGGAGACCTGTTTCCAGTGCACTGAACTTCTAAAACTTTTTGCTCTTGATTATGCGTCTGTGATTTTTCATATTACTTGAGGACTTTCATATTACTTGAGCAGCTATTGTTTGACTTTTGGTAGATTGACCTCTTACTCCTATGCCATATCTATTGGAAGTCATAGGATAGTGTTTTTGAATATTTAGGCTTGGGGGTTATCTTATACATATATTAAGAGTGACTTTCTGAATATGTAGTCTTGGGGGTTATATCTTTCACATGTATAAGGGAGTGACTTTTAACTATTTTCACTATTGTACTTTAATTTTTTTCACATTCATATTAGACTTTCACAAATATCATGTACATAGCATGTGGTTGGATATTTGCATATGCATAGATTTCACAAATCTTTGGCTGATAAATACTGCCTTTAAAATTTAATCAGTGACTTAATTTGGATTAAGGTAGATAATTATCTCTACCTTTAAAGCCTGGCTCTAATCTCTACTCTTCCAATAAGTCTCTCTGAACTCAGCCATTTTGTTTTCCCACTCTTTTTTTTTTTTTTTTTTTGCGGTACCGGGGATTGAACCCAGGGATGTTCTACCTCCGTGCTACACCCCCAGCCCTATTTATTTTATACTTTATTTTGAAACCGGGTCTCACGAAGTTGCGGAGGGCCTCACTAGGTAGAGAGAGAGAGAGAGAGCTGAGGCTGGCTGCGAACCCGGATCCTCCGGTCTCCACCTCCCAAAGTACTGGGATTACAAGTATGCACCACCACTCCCGGCAGCTTCCCACTCTTTTTACGATAGCCTTCCTACTCAGCCTTAAATTAAGGTTATTTGTACACGTCTGACCCTCCCTTAAGTCAGGGATTTTGATTCATCTTTGCATCTGCCACAGTACTTAGCATAGGGTTTGCCTATAATAGGTGCTCAAGAAATATTTTTCTGATCATTAATGTAAGAGGCTAACACATAGTTTGAAGCACTTCTATGTGCAGTAAATGCATGTGAATTTCTTCAGTGTAATAGCTAAGGGTCCTCGTGGTCACCACTACCCATTTTCTCAGACATTTGTCTATTTCAGTTCAGACCAGTGATCCCAGTGTGGAAAGCAAGAATCACACCATCCAAAACTCGTGTGTAAAATCAAGATTTTTGCATCATAAGCAGAAAGCCTTCAAACATGGAATTTAGATCATACAAATCAACCATGAAATTGAATTTGACTTTTTCTAAACACTGTGTAATATCAGAACTTTTGTGCACAGGGAAGTTCAAATAGATCGAGTAAAGAATTATCACAAATTTAGAAGCATTTGTTTGAGTTCATCTCAAATTAAGAATGAATCTTATTTTGTAATTTGGCCATGTAAATATTTCTCATCTTTAATCACAGCATGAAATTCCAATACTGGCCACTGATTTCCACCAAAACATGTATCTTTTATCTGAGAACCAATACTTAATTTTGGAAAATATTTGATACTAATTTCATATTGATATTAACATCTGTCACCTTCACAATGGTAAAGTTAATAATAATTGATGTCACTTATCAAACATGAGAGAGCAAGGTAAAGAGAACTGATCAAGGATCATATAGCAATTTGGGGTAGTATATATTAGATATACATCTTTTTCTTAGGATGTGGAACCACACCATCTGTCTTGTGAATCTCTTATCTGTTTTACCCATTATTATGTCTTAGGCAGGACCCTGAATATTCTCCACATAAACTTGATTTGTGTCTGAAATGTTTTTAGGCTCACATTTGAGTATTTGATTAACGTGAGAATATGAAAAGTTTGAAACAAAAGCACAGAAAAATCTGACGTGAGTGACCTTATACCAAGAGTTCTGTTGAAATCAATGTTACCCATTTAATAAGGGGAATTTAGGATCTCAACAACCCCTTCAACTTTACATGAATTGAAGTGATTAAGAAGTTAGACTACCATTTAATTGTACCTGTACCTGGATGAATTTTATGGTATGTAAGTTATACTTCAATGAAAGTGTTAAGTACTTTCTGGATAGCTGCAGGCTACCTAAGTGAGTAACAAATGGTTTGGAAAGCCACCCAGACCACTTAGGGTGTGATTTGAGATCTGAGAGCTGGAAGACTTTTCTAGTTGCAAAACTTAGAGGTCCAGAGAGGCTGAATGATTTGGCTGATATCACACAGTGAGCTAACAGCATGCAGGTTTTGAAGTCCATACTTCTAAGCAAATAAGAGCAAACTCTTCCACTTGAAGTTGTATGAGTTCACTGTGTTGCACACTGCCATCCAGCCCCTATAAGTTTTCTAAAGTTAATTTCTCAGGCAGCCTGTAGATGCATGCTTAAAACAGATCACTTGAGGCTGGCTGACTCCTGATCCTAAAAGTATCAAAATAAGACTGGGTTTAGATTTTTCTATGGGAAAGGAAAAAAAAATGCTTCCTTTTCATTTTCTTGGTTCTTACTCAATTAACCTCACTCTGTGTCTTTTGTTTTATATTTCAAATCCTTTCTAAATAAGCAAATATGAAATTTCAAAAATCAAATTGGCCTTAGCTTTGTTGCCTGCCCTCTTTTCTATATTGTCTACCCTCTTGTCTCTGAAATCAAAGGTTCTCTATCTTTAATATTATGAAGTTTGCTTGTATGTTAGGAGCCATTTTAATTAAAAATTTTTGAACTCTTATCTGCAAACTAGAATAGATTGCCATACATGAAGTAAGTATCCATTTCATTGTACCACATTGTGATTGAATTCACTTTATAAAATAAAAAGAAACAACCTTCTTTTAACCTGTATTTATTTTTAGCTCTAGGTCTAATTTCATTTTAAGAAATATATGCATCATATTTGCAACCAAATGAACTTCATTATTTATTTGAAACAATAACCCATGTTTTACTGAGAACATAAAAGACTGAAATTAATGGGGAGACACACCACGTTCCAATGTGGAAAAGAATTGTTTAGATATCCTTTGCAATTTCTAGGCTTAATTTAGTTTTATTCTAGATGCTAGTGAAGTTCTTCCCCCTTAAATTGTAGTTATTAGGGTTGATCTGAAAACATACGAGTGATACTAGACCAGAAAATAGGGTGGAGTAGTTGGACATGGTGTCACATAGCCTGTAATCCCAGATATTCATAGGAGACTGAGGCAGGAGGATTGCAGGTTCAAGACCAGCTTTGGCAATTTAGTGAGACTCTGTCTCAAAATTTAAAAAGAGCTAGAGATATAGCTCCATGGTAGAGAGTGTACCCTGGATTCAATTTCTAATACCACAAAAAAGGGGGAGGGAGGAGGGAAGTGGTAGGCAGAAATTAAAAATAAATTTATTTAGAAATTTTAATGTGATAAAAGCTATAATCAAAAGACTAGTAGTGGCATATGGATCAGTGAAAATAAATATGGAAGCCAGGTAGGAAAGACCCTAATACATATGTACTATGATAGAATTTAAATGAGCCGGGCGTGGTGGCGCACGCTTGTAATCCCAGTACTTTGGGAGGCGGAGACCGGAGGATCCGGGTTCGCGGCCAGCCTCAGCGCGCATACGCGCACGCGCACGATCGATTGATCTCTCTCCTCTCTCTCTCTCTGTCTCTCTCTCTCTCTTTGTCTCTCTGTCTCTCTCTCTCTCTCTCCCCCTAGTGAGGCCCTCCGCAACTTCGTGAGACCC